>JAHKKF010536164.1:0-19635 GCA_019740295.1 Labeo calbasu
GGGGGGGGGGGGGGGGTCATTTTTAAAAGAATAAGGATTGAGGCGGATGGTGAACAGCTGGGAGAAAGCGGGAATTTACCCCAATCTGGTGCTGCCCAGACGCCGGTTAGCGCCTAAAGCCCATTCAGCATTGGGCAGCTTTGCATTAAACAGTGTTGCTTCTGCATGACTGGGTGCCAATGCCTGCCTCTCTCTGCCCCTCGTGGCCCTGACCCGTCCTCACCCCGAGCAGCCACCCACACTGGGAAAGCACAGCCCCTGATTAACACCCTACCTGACTCTCCGAGGAGCTCCCATCATCCCCCAGGAGCTCGTTCCGCACCTCATCACTGTAGGCAATACGTGACCTTTTCTGCAATGGGAAGAGGTTGAGAGAGAGGAAAAAGAGAGAAAGCGAAGAGATCGAGAAGGAAAAAGAAGAGGGGCAAGGGGAGAAAGAAAGAAAAAACAAGCATTAGTTCACTTGACTTGAAAAATCACACATTTCTAAAGCACGAGAGCCCCCTGTTGGATCAGCAAACGAAACAAAATATACTTACACCAGGTAATACACTGAAGCGAGTGAGCGTGTGTTGTGGAAAGAGAGGAAGTGTGTGTGTGTAATCTAGTTCTAGTGTGGCTTGAGTGAACCGGAGCCCTCGGATACAATAGCAAAAGCCCCCCTTTCACTTAAATAAATAAAAAGTGTAGAATGGCGGACCGTAGTACAAGACAGAGGCAGGGAGCGTATTAGGAAAGTATCAGTTGTCAGAGGGAAATGTGTTCTGGGGGCTGTCACTGCTGTCAGTCCTGTTCTCTGGCAGACCCTGTGATAATACCAAGCCAGGGAGCTAGACAGAGAATAATTCATCACCCAGGTCGACGCGATTGGCGTGCCATCAGATTTGGGCTCGTTCCCCCGTCTCTCCTCCGCTACGCAGTTGGGAAAAAGAATGCCGTGTCCAAAAAAGAAAACACACACACACACACACACACACACCCAACACTTCAGAGCGTGCCACCTCCGATTCAGCGAGCGCAGACGCCGAGTATGGCATGTTTACAAACACACCCGACCTCTTCAAATACCCTCCAAACTAAACACACACTGGTGGTGCGGAGGAGAAAAAAAAAAACACACTGAGATAGCGTTTACCAAGAGCCCTTTGCTTCCCTCTGTTCGCTCTTCCTGCGGGCTGGCAGTCTTCGGGAGGATGAGAGCGGGGAAAGGTGCAGGCGAGCCACGGGAAAACTAAACAGCAAAATAACTGCTATCCAAGAACTGCATTTTGTGATGCAATGCTGTGTCACAATTTCTCGCAGAGGATCCGGTCAAATCCTGGAGGACAGGACGTGAAAATATATTACGAATAAAAAGTGGAGTTTGTTCGGCGAGTTTTATCAGAGTCAACAATGAGCATTTTTAACTTCTGAAAATGTCTACTAATGAATTTGCACCATGCTGAATTTTTAGAAATATCTATCTATCTATGAATATCCATCTATCTCTCTCTATATATATATAGTTATAATGCAAATATATATAAATATAGATACACATATACAATATGTATGTATATATACAATATATCAATATATCAATTCTAACCACTAACTTACTTTTTATATCCTTATATCTATGTGAAATAATACTAACATACTTTTTTTTAACAGTTTTTCCACACTCTCTGTTTAAAGAACTTCGAAATCGGCATTTTTTTTGGGTAACAGTTTACAATAAGGTTAACATTAGTTAACTACATTAGCTAACATTAACTAAGAAAAAAAAAACTAATTCTAACCACTAACTTACTTTTTATATCCTTATATCTATAAGATATATTTTTGCATAGTCTTCTCATACTCTTTCACATAGTTTTTAAAGAACTTCAAAAGCAGCATTTTTTTTCTAAATCTTTTGGGTACTTAATAATAAGGTTTATTAGTTAACATTAACTACATTAGTTAACATGAACTAAAAAATATATATATAAATTCCAACCACTAACTTACTTTTTATATCCTTATATCTATGTGAAATAATACTAACATACTTTTTTTTTTTTTTTTTTAAATAGGTTTTCACACTCTCTGTTTAAAGAACTTCGAAAGCGGCATTTTTTTCCCATTATTTTTTTGGGTAACAGTTTACAATAAGGTTCATAGCAGTTTACAATAAGGTTAACATCAGGTAACTACATTAGTTAACATGAACTAAGAACAAAAATACTTTCATACTTTTTTTTTTTTAACAGTTTTTAAAGTACTTCGAAAGCAGAATTTTTTCTAAACCTTTTGGGTCCTTTATAACAAGGTTCATTAGTTAACATTAGCTACATTAGTTAACATGAACTAAGAAAATATATAAATTCCAACCACTAAATTACTTTTTTTATCCTTGTATCTATGTAAAATAATACTAATGTTTTATTTTTTTATTTTATTATTATTATTATTATTATTATTATTATTTTACATAGTTTTTCTGCACTCTCTGTTTAAAGAACTTTGAAAGCAGCATTTTTTTTCAACATTTTTTTGGGTACTTTAAAATAAGGTTTATAACTTAACATGAACTAAGAAAAATATATAAATTCCAGGCACTAACTTGCTTTTTATATCCTTATAAATCTATAAAAAATAGCATACTAACTTTTTTCATACTCTGTTTAAAGAACTTCAAAAGCAGCATTTTTTTGTTGTTGTCCTAAAATTTTGGGGGGTAACATTTGGTTCAGTACTGAACACCATTAGTTAAACTAAGAAAAATATATTAATTCTAACCACTAACTTACTTTTTAGATCCTTATATCTATGTGAAATAATACTAACATACATTTTTACATAGTTTTTCCACACAGTCTGTTTCAAAAATGCTTCAAAAGCAGCATTTTATTTTCTAAATTTTTTTAGGTAACACTTTACAGTAAGGTTAGTTAACACGAACTAATAAAGAACAACACTTCTATGGCATTTATTAATCTTATAATGTTAACTTCAGCATTTACTAATGTATTATCAGAATCAGAAGTTGTGTTTGTTAACATTAGTTAATAAAGAAGAAGATACAATGAACGAATGTGTTTTTATAAACTAACATTAACGAACATTAATAAATAGTGTAATAGATGTATCGTTCATTGTTTGTTACATGTTAATTAATACGTTAATAGACGGTGTTACTATTTCTTGGAACTGAATGTAGCAATCGTAACATTTTGATCACAAACAAAACTAGTTAATATAAAGCGCAAATGTAGGAATTGAGATTTCTAAAAAGGAAGCTGACAGATCATTCGGTTTTAAAACATAAGTGTCATATCGTGTCATTTCTGATTTAACCGATCAGCAATCGTTTGCATTTGCCTGCACATTATTTCACAAACGAGCACCACAAACAAAGCGCATCTTCTGACAAGGAAAAAAAGAAAACACACACCCACATGTTCCATCTTAGTCGAGTTTCATCTTAAAGAACAGCCGAGGAACTTTGGGGAATGTCGGCATGTTCATAATTGAAAACGGAAGCCTTGGAGATGCCTTCATTTGAATGCACACACTATCGTCTTCAAACCCTATTTTTGTTTCATTCTTCTTCTTCTAAATAGCTGTTTGTTGTAGCTGAGAGCATCAACCACTTTCACGATGTAACCTTTGAGTGCATCTCGCACAAAAAGAATGGCAAATGCAGCCTTAAGTCTTCGAAGGGGAAAACTAGTCATAGAAACAAAGCGAGACGCCTCTCCCAGCCCGTTTACACCATTTTGCAACTCCCCCTGCAGTAAAACAAGCCTCACACTGATTATTCTCCCTTCATCTGCTGCTATAGCACAGCAGCTGGGCAATATTGACTGCTTAACCCTAGGAAATACTTTGATTGGTACTTTGCATTGGACCCGAGCCGAGTTATAGGTTATTAGAATTATTTATTTTCCCACTTACTTATCTCCTATACGCCATGCATTAATAAAGCAGAGCTATTTATTTAGATCATCGGGGTGTTGCATATTTAATCACGACCTAAAGTGACCTAAAATCGATTGGAATGATATGAAATGTTATTTTAGAAAATAACAAGTTCTTGCTTTTCAGAAGAAATAATCAATGGATTTTAAAGTTCGTACATATTGCATAGCGCTCAAATATAAAACTCGCACTAAAAACATAAAAACCCAGAGAAGGCTTTGTAATCGCAAGAATGAAGATACCTTATTGCTACAGGAAGAAAAAGGCAAAATCTTTTTTAATCTGTTTGAAAGGTCTTCTCTTGTCACTTGTTTTAATCTTGGGTGAGATTTTGCTTCTATTCCCGGAAGCATAGGGAAAAAGTACAAAGATCCGTCTTAACTTTATGCAAAGTGGTCTGACTGCCTTTTAAAACAGACATGTCTCATCAAACCGGAGACGAGGGTTTTTGTGTCCTGTCAAAAATGTGCGTTGTAAGTCTGTTGACATGATGCACGACGTTCAACCGAAGCATAATTGCATATGCAATGTGCACGCTAAATATTTATATCAGCTACAAAAATTGCGAAATGAGAATAACATGAACAAAACGGCAGCAGATAAAATTATTTAAAAAATTATTTACACCATCCAAACAACCTATGTGGTTTCTGTTGGAAGAATAAGATTAATTAAAAGGATTTAAGCCATAATAAAAAAAAAATAATAAAAAAAAACACTAACCTTTAGTTCGAAGGGCAGGAAAAAGTAAAATAATGAAAAAATAGTTCAAATAATTACCAGAAAAATATCTTATTATAAATCAACTGCTATCTCTTATTGTTCATCATCATTATCGCATTATTTTGCACACTGACAGCAAACGGCAACACGAGGACGCAAATAATGGAACCTGAACTGCAGCAAAAGTAAACAGTTCATTAGATAGGCATTAAAAGGCATAAAAATACCCAGGGGCAGAGTTTAATGAGAGGCCCTGAAGTGACACTGCCAAAGCTTTTTCCTCCACTTTTCCACTCGGAAACCACACGGCTGGTGGCAAACCGTGAAGAGTAATTAATGATATTTAATTTATAAAGTGTGTTTCATTAAGTATTTCTCACCAGTGGGAAAATGTCTGGCCAGTTCTGATTTCGAGTTAATGGGGCTTTAGTCAAACACAATGTGGCTGCCTCAAATTGCCATTTAACCTTTTCTTTCTGCAGCTAATAATCTGCTGAAAATGTTTAAGGGGAGCTGACGATTCAAGTGGGGGGAAAAAATATAAATATTCACCTCATACTGTTCAAATCTAGAAAGCAAATGAGGAAAAAGACTATGACTAACAATGAATGGCATTTAAATATAAAGAAATGTGAATTGTGTGTTTTGTGATGTTTTGCGACTGTGGACAAAGCGTCGTGTGTTTTTTCTGAGTGCTAGAGTAAAGTGCTGTAGTGGTTGAAGAAAGCAAAGACCTTTTCAAGCAGGCTCCAGTATCACAACAGTCTTAAATAATGCATCTCATCCTAGCAGGGGTCTAACACCATCCGCAAGCAGAAAGAATACTATTCACTCATGCACAGGAAGCTTTACATCCACCCGCACACACACATATTTGTTGCTTTAACATCTAGGAAATAAATTGTAGGTGGTTGTGCACTTGATACGATATCAGATAAAGGCACAAAGTAATGACGGTCGCAGGAGGGTCTTTGTGCCTCTGATTTGTTCTTTAGTCTTTGGTAACATCAAATCTGGCGTATGGGTGATAGACGGACAGATGCGTTTGGTTTAATGTGCGTCGGTGTGACATTTGCGTTCGGTAAAAATCGTAGGAGCTGTGGACTGATATCAGCATGGTGTCTCTCATTAGCACACAGGTTACCGGTGTGTGCCTTTAATTCACGAAGCATTGTGTATTAAAAAAACAAAGCATGAAGGAGAAAAAAAACAGGAACAAATGGAGGCCATGGAGATTAATGTCACATGACATGTGTTATTGTGATATACCAATGCAGGCTGGAATATTGCTCTTTGTATTTAAAAAAAAAAAAAAGGACAATAAAAAAATTTATAATTAAATGTATTTACAATTATAATATAATATTAATAATCAATAATAATTATAATATCATACCTTTAACAAAATATTTAAATTACTCTAGCTAAATCCTATAAAAAAATGTTGTAAATTAGCACATCAAATAATTGTATTAATATTATAAAAGTTATTTTTATAAAGCACTAACAAATTATGGGTAACACTTTACAACAAGGTGTAGTTTGTTAACATTAGTTAATGTATTAACTGACATGAACGAACAATGAACAATACATTTATTACGCTGTTTATTAATCTTTGTTAATGTTAGTTAATACAAATCACAGTGCATTAACGAATGTTAACAAAATTTGTGATTTTAATAATGCATTGGTAAATGCTGAAATTAACATTAAGATTAATAAATGCCGTAGAAGCATTGTTCATTCTTAGTTCATGATAATTAATTTAGTTAACTAATGTTAACTAATAACACTTTTTGTAAATTGTTACCGAATTCTGTAACTAANTTTGTGATTTTAATAATGCATTGGTAAATGCTGAAATTAACATTAAGATTAATAAATGCCGTAGAAGCATTGTTCATTCTTAGTTCATGATAATTAATATAGTTAACTAATGTTAACTAATAACACTTTTTGTAAATTGTTACCGAATTCTGTAACTAAAATATTATTATATTCTAAATTATATATATATATAAATAAATAAATAAATAAAATTATGTAGCTAGATATGTAGCCATTATAAATTTGCAGCCATTATAAACATATATAAACCTTTTTTTTTTTTAATAATAGTACATTTTATAAATACATTTTGTAACTAAAACATTATTATATACTAAATTATATAAATAAATAAATAAATAAATACATAACTAAAATTATGTAGCTAGATATGTAGGCATTATAAATTTGCAGCTATTATAAACATATATAAACATTTTTTTAAATAATTGTAATTTTTAATAAATAATATTTTTAAAATGTGTTACCAAATTCTGTAACTAAAACATTATTAAATAAATCATTTCATTATATACACACACACACACACACACACACACACATATATATATATATATACATAAAATGAATAAATAATCCTTTTATATTTTTAACTTATTCTAAATAAAATACTTCCAATTTAATTTAAATACTATTTTATGCTATTCTGAATGCAGTTTTCATTATCATTTTATAATTTAAGTAACATTGTTCCAAATACTATAAAAATATAATAAAACGAAAATTATAAAAAAATAAATATAAATACTATCCATAAAAAAGATAAAACTGCTTTTAAGAAACATCATGCATACAATTATTTACAAAAAAAAAAAAAAAAAAGAAGGTGGTTGAGGGGAAAAAAATTATAATTTAAAATTTAGAAAAAGAAAATTTTCTAAATAATATAAATAATATAATATAACCGTTCAATCCAGCCATGGATATTTCTGTCAATGTCATGTTGGAAACAGCAAGTGCAGTCAATAAACCTAACGACTCTGCCCACATACAGAGAGCGAGGGAAAACCGACTGCAAGTGAACTCTCAACAAAAGAGCAAATTCAAGCAGCTTTGATTGAAGAAACGGCATATACTTCTTGAAGGCCGGGGAGTCGCTGCGAATGGTTATTTCTTTAAGGCATAAGCGCCGATTAAACCCAATATTAAAATATGGAAGCAGTTCTAATGAAAAATCAAAGCCCGTTTCTCTGGCTGCCGAGCGCTTTCTCACATTAATGCTGGGTTGGGAGCGGGGCCGGTGCGGGCACTGGTAGAGCAGACCCCGGCTAGGCAAGAGTGGAGAAATCAATAGAGAAGAGCCGGTGGGGAGGGAGACTGCCAGAGCTGGCAGGGCCGGGCCGGCTCCCATCACAGCACTCTCCTCTGGCGTGCAGTGGGGAATGAAACGGGCCTCCCTGGGTCAGCACCAGAGAAAAGGTGAGATTAGAGGAAATGGAGGAGGGATTTCTGAGGCACAAGATACCTGGCGAGCCAGGGACCAATCGCCCATTAGCCTGTGGCTACCTACATATGGTTCACTGAACCCTGCACAGAAAATAACTTCTTTTTTTCTTGTCTTTCTTCACCTCCCCCGAACCATCTTTCTCTCTCTAACTCTCTCCTTCTGGAAAAAAAAAAAAAAGAAAAGATTTGTTTTTTTTCCTTCTGACCTAAGTTCATGCCATATTTAGTATCCGATGTCTGTTCTGAGTGTTTCATCTCAGAACACTCCGACGCAACCAGTCATAAAGAAAGCCGAGCTTATATGCTATTATTGTGTCGAATACACGCGGGAATGAATGGCTACGCGCTGAATAACGCCTCGCTCGGTCTCTCCCTCTCCTCCTCGCGACGCGACTATTGTCTGGGATGAATGTTCGTGTCATTAGCATAAAAATACCCAAACACACACAGCAGCTTAACCACATCATTAATTCTATACATGTATGTATATTTGTCACTGCCCTATGTGCACCAAATTCAAATGCAGATTTAAACAAAGGCCTCATCCACAGTCACAATGAAGTGCGGACCTGTGAAATCAACTGCGACTATTCATCACAATAGAGCTCAAGACGGAAGTTCAAGACAAGATATTTATCCGTGGCCTCTGCTAATCCTTTCTGTATATATCTCTGTCGGAAAAGAGATGATCTCTAAACTCATTTACACTTTTTGTTTGTGCGTGTGTGGTTATTGATAAATACATTTAAATACAATTATATAATTGACTAATGTAACAAAGTAAAATATTATAATTATATAATCAATTCATTAAATAAAAAAAATACAAAAATATATTAAGATGATACAACTGTCAATGCATTTTTTTAAATAAATAAATCCCTACATATATAGAATATAAAATAAAAAGTAACACTAATTAACACTGAATAAAAGAAATAAAGCAAGAATATAAAAATTGTACTTCTACAAATAAAATAAAATAGTAGAATAATAGAATAATAATAGAAATAAAATAAATCTAACAACAAAACCATTTTTCTCTGCATTATGTAGAAAGAAATTAATTTAAAATGTATACATCAAAAATATTATGAGCTTGGGCAACATTCTAAAATTATTTACAAATAAATATTCCTTTTATATTTCCATTTATTCTAATTAGTATAATTCTGATTTAATCTGAATACTATTTTTAATATACTATACAAATTGTTTAGATTATTGTTTTATTATTACAATTTACTATTTATTTTATAAATCATACAATATGTCCAAATACTATGCTATAAAATTAGGATTTCATTTAATTTAAAATGCATATATTACGAAAAATATTATTTAATCAAGAATTTAAATACACAGAAAAAACACAAACTTCAAAAAAAATGCTTGCTACCAAAACCTTTCGAGTGCAAACCTTTCTTAATGTTTTTTTTTTTTTTTAATAAGGGTGATATGACATAAAATTTTAGATTTCCCTAATTTTAATCAACGACAAAAAGCAAGTTTCCACCCCAGGCTTTCACCGTCATTTTAACTCCAGCCAAAATCCTCCCAGAAAGCCAAAATAACTCTCTCGTCCTCATTACTGAGAAAAACTCAGCAATAATTTACAGATTTCATATGCACTGTAAATATATCACTCCATTAAGGGGGAGGCCCAGTTGATGTCTATGGAGTCTGAGACGTCAAAGTTTTCTCTCTCTCTCTTTCTCTCTTTTTGGGGCGTGCATTTTAAAAGAGGGGGGGAAGAAAACCAAGCCAATGATTCATAATACATTTCATAAATACTTCATGATTTTTCATACTTAAGCTGGTCTGGCAAATCAAAAATTTTTTGTCACCCTTTTTCGTCCCTCATGTCAGTTCATCATTTTCCGGGGGTGTCACATGTCACTTTCACTTTACAGGAGCGATAGGAACAGGCCGAGAGAGAAGACAGCTCCGCTGTGTCTGATTATCCAGCCACTCTCAAAAAGACACACACACACACAGAAACATGGAAGTGTTTGTCCTGAATTGAAAAGCTCTACCTGATCTGTCTCAAGCATAACTATGGAGACAAATAGGAGATTATCCATTAAAATAACCAATTCAACACCCAAAAACAAAGCACAACTATTAATAAATTAAGTAAGTAAAATATTAACCCTTGTATGAAAATTAAGTAGCTAAATTCTATTTAATTTACATTACATAAAGTATTTTTTATAAATAAATGTGACCCTGGACCACAAAACCAGTCATAAGGTATAAATTTCCAGAAATTTAGATGTATACGTCATCTGAAAGATAAGATAATAAGCTTCAATTGATGTGTGGGTTGTTAGGACAACATTTGAATATCTGGAATCTGAAAAAAAAAATCTAAATATTGAGAAAAGCGTCTTTAAAGTTGTCCAAATGAAGTTTTTAGCAATGCATATTACTAAACAAAAAAAAATTGATTTATCTACAGTAGAAAATGTACAAAATATCGTCACGGAACACTATCTTTACTTAATATCCAAATGATTTTTGGCACGAAAGGGAAAAAAAAAAAAAAAAAAAAAAATCGATAATTCTGACCCACACAATGTATTTTTGGCTATTGCTACAAATATACCTATACCTATGGTCCAGGGTCACAAATATTCCTTTTATATATTTTCAATTTTTTCTAAATGCTATAATTAACATACTATACAAATGGTTTTTATTATTGCTTTATCACAACTTACTATTTATTTAATAAATCATACAATAGGTCCAAATACTATGCTATAAAATTAGGATTTCAAATACACTCATACCAGTTTTCTAGTTTGAGCAACAAAAAAAAAAAAAAAAACTCCACTTCTTATTAAGTACATGGGCTGTTCATTCCCAGCCATGGAGGCTTGATTTTCTCCTTCGAGTGACACAGTCCTTCACCTCATCATCGTCCCATCACTGCGATTAGAGCACGCGCCACAGCGCTGATCTCTGCAAAGCCCCACAATCCCATCTCAGAGTGGCAACCAATCCGTGAGACGCCCCGCGTAAAACAACTCCATAATAAAAGACGTGTTCAAAAGATCAATTTAGTCCCTTCTTAAATCGGTACCATCTCAGAAAAAGAATCCCATCAATCCGTGAGATTTCCATAATAAACACAGAAGGTTTGTAATCAGGGAGTGTGATTGGACTTGGACATCATAGGAGGCTTGCTAAACTCAAAGGACACAACTATCCTAATCTGCATTACCTTCTTAGCGCCATGAAACAATCAGACAACAATCAAGAGTTTTTCCGAGCGCGCGTTCGGCTCTAATTTAAGGCGATTAAAAGTGTCGAACATCCAGGTCAAGTATGTTTGTCATGCTTCGCTTTTGTGGAAGCTGCTGTAATAGATGACTTGGTTGGTATAACAAGAACTCTAAGAAACAAGTTTCGAGTTTTGATTCTGAAAGATTCAAAAGGCTTATTTGGAAAGTATGTTGTGCGAGTAAAACTTGATATAGCGCACTAAAGGCTGCAACAAGTCTGCAGATGAGAAGAGCTAGACGATTAAAAGTTTAACTTGGGGAAGTGCAACAAAGTTTTATTGAAGTCATTGGATTTCATCAAGATGATTGACAAACCTGTGTTCAGTTCACTTATCTGACAAACCCATGAAGGGATTTAACAAACTCCAACAAAGTTTTACACAATCTGTGACCTGGACCTTGACCGGTGATTTTATAATGTAAAACTGTCAGTTGACAAACTGTTAAAGAAAGACTTTTTGATAAACGTCACAAATCATACAAGGGTAAATGGACGCCTTTGAAAGACAATTTTAACAAAATAACAAAACTGCCTGCGATCTGACATTTTTAACAACTAGGGCAAATTTAGCACTGGAAAACTAGGTCACACTGTATATTTTCACATTATATTAGTCATATTACTACAAATGCCTTTGATAGATCTGATTAAAATCTTCATGTTTTCTGTTATTGGTCATAATATACAATTCTTAGATCTTACAAAATGGCTCAGCAAACCACTGAGGTCAGAGAAGACCCCGAAAAAGTATTCTTCAAGAATTACTAAATAGATATAGTGTATTAACGTTAACATTCAACATTTTATTTCAAGGTCATTTGAACTTCATACCTATTAAAAAAAATCTGCTCTGATAAACAATGTTTGAATTGATTCAATGCCAAACAATGACAACAGTGACTTGATAAACGCTTTGGGGTTCCTAAATACTAACAGCTAGAGTCATGAAAGCAATTTACTTATTGCTTACAGGAATTATTCAAGCAATTGTTGCAATTTTGAATAGGGACATGGAATTTAAAATAAGATAAATTCTCATAATTGTCTTGTGAGTGTACAAAAATTATAAAGGCACATACGACATTTATAATCTGTAGAACGACCAAAGAAGCTAAATGACATTTTCTTTCCACATCTCTGGCTATGCTTTTTCTACATTTTCTCTATATCTAGAAAATAAAATAGCATAAAATAAAAGCTAACAATGCTAAATGTTGTCATGTAAACACAACCGTATTACTATTAAACTATGCATTAATATAACTAAAATATTCACAATTTATACAAACTAAAAATTAGGTTTTAGCAAAAAACTAATAATTAATCTAAAATAACTGCATTCATAAATGATTATGCAAACGTGATTCCAGCTGCTAAAAGACTATTAGTCTTAAAAGTCAGTCCATTAAAAGAGCACAGTTCATAAAGATTAAAACACTGTAGTGTTGAGAGCAAAAGTCTTTGAGCAAGTCTTTGAGTGTAGAAAGGTGGGAGAGACCTGTACTCAAACATCACCCCAATCGCTCTGCCCAAAAGCTCTACTTGCCCTCCAAATGAGCAAACAAGTACCCCATCACCCAGAATATTCACAGCGTTTAATCTCAGAGTTCCTCAAAGGAGAAAAGTCAAAAGAAGACCAATGATCTATCTATATCTAAGAAAACGGCTCTGATTAGCAATTGCCTAAAAGCGGTGATGAGCAAGGATTTCTTCCTGATACCTTGAACAATGTCGCCATCTGTCGTTCACTGAAAGGAAATGTGTCAGAACCGGGAATTGAGCCTGACGATGCAGTTTAGCTAGTCTCTGTGTTGATGTGACAAAATCAAAGAGAAAACGAAGTATTTTTCTACATGAAAATATATTTAGCTTCGTATCCAACTTATTCTTCAACGCGGAAGTAAGTCTATAAGCGAGACTTCCGGTTTATTAGGAAAATAATGAGAAGAATTAACAACTTGCAGTAAACGATAAAACTGTTGCACTACAAAACAGCGTGTTCATAAAAGATGATGATACATTAAATTAATATGGTAAGACACACCGATATCATTTTCAAGCAGCAAAACGAGCTGTTTTGTACAGCTAAGAACTGCTAGACCGCGGATGAGACCGGAAGCTCGTTCTTACGGGACAAATAAGGTGGATAAACAAGGTAACTCAATCAAATGAGTGAAGATACCACTCATAAATCCTTTATTTATTATTTCCTATAAATACTGTGGTAATTAAAAGTATAGGAAATTAATTTAGGATATCAAAAAAGTGGATCCTGTAACATCTTAATATACAGTCTTACACTTATATACACTTACACTTACTCTTAGTAGGTGCAGGACACTATAGTTCATTTATGTAAGTGAGGATAGCAAAATAAAGTAAACTGTGACGCATTATACCCAGTAAAATTGATTAAAAACTGTGACCCTGGACCACAAAACCAGTCGTGAATAGCACAGGTATATTTGTAGCAAAAATGGCAAAAAAAAAAATAAATAAATAAATAAAAAATCATTGTATGGGTCAAAATTATATTTTTTTATGCCAAAAATCATTGGGATATTAAGTAAAATTCATGTTCCAAGAAGATATTTTGTAAATTTCCTACCATGAAAATATCAAAACTTGATTAGTATGCGTTGCTAAGAATTTCATCTGGACAACTTCAAAGGCAATTTTCTCAATTTTTCCTTTTTTTTTTTTTTTTGCACCCTCAGATTCAAGATTATCAAACAGTTGCATCTTAGCCAAATATTGTCCAATCATAACTTACATCAATTGAAAGCTTATTTATTGATCTTTCAGCATAAATCTCAGTTTAGAAATATTGACCCTTATGACTGGTTTTTTGGTCCAGGGACACAATTTGGGATCAAAAATTTGATTTGAATTTAACACAGTTTAACTCGAGTCATATTTTATTACCATTTTCTAAACTGTAGCGAATAAATTGATAATGTGAGACATTTTGAAGGTGTCTGAATAAATTTTGATTTGACTAAGTAACAAAGTGGACAGATATGAGGCATAGAAGACAAACAAACTTCACTTGCTTTAAAGATATTTTTCCCAGTTGCTGTTATTAAATTACAAATCTATCACTTTTTTTTTTGACCAATCAAATGTGCCGCTAAGAGGCGCTGACTTTTATGTCTGGCTTTAACAGCCCCTGACTGACTTCCAGCCAAACACAAATAAGCTTTTGCATTTTATTTCATTTCGCTTTGTTTTGTGAGCATGTGCTTGTTTTTATATCTTTAGCACTCTGGCTTTTTTGCTAATATAAGGCCTCCGCGGGGGTTCTCGGCTTTAAGACCCGGCGCCCCCATTATCAAAATGAAGCCATCATGAAGGGAGCATACCTTCGGGATGTCCTTCTGATATCTGCCTACTTTCTCTTGAAAAATGGCAGGGTTAAGAGGTCGGCCGGTCCCCGTCTGCCGCCGAACAGGAGGCTTAGTCTGGCGAGTGGGATGGAGCGAAGACTTCAAACCGCGGGTGAACGGGTGAGTGAGAACGAGGGTAAAGAGAGAGAAGCTCCAGGGAGGCCAGAGGAGGGGAAGGGCAGGACAAGGCCTTGATTTCCCGTGGAAGCACAACAAAGCCTCTGCTTTTTTAGAGAAAGCAGCGATGGCCCTCTCCCTGACACCTCTTAGAAGTGTGCGTGTGTGCTCACGTTGCGTGGCGGAGAGGATAAGCCATCCACGCTAAAGCATTTGGCACTTCTGAGGAGCCAGCTGAATCTCCCGGCTTTAGGACAAGTTTCTGGGGTTTGCTATCACCGTCGGCTTCAGGGGGATCTGTTCTTCAAATGCACATAAACTCAAAGTAGCAAGGAGAATGAAACGGCATTCAATCAGAACAATTACTAACTCATTCTATGAACACAAAAACATCTGTCTGATTAAAAAAAATATATATACTAATTTTTAAAAAATATTTACTACTGTAAATAATTTAACTGTTATTACTATCAAGCCCAGTGAATTATCAGAAAATGTAAAAACATTTGATCTACTAAACCTAGTTTGGAAAGCACAAAACACTTGACGGCTTACAATGTTAACAGCACCCAACATCTTGCTTATCCACGATTAGTTTGCACAGAAATATATCCACAAAAAACGAGGTGAAAGGCAAAGGAATGCAATCACGAACGGTGCGCTAAACCCTTTCACAGCGGGTGTTAATTGCATCATAATTAAGCACGGCAACAGTCAAGCAGGAGAAGCTAAAGATTAATCATCGGCCAATTAAATGCCCACGGTGAGGAACGTGAGGCCCCTCGGAGACGAGAGATCTCCACTGTGATCTGAGCTATCAGCACAGCGGCACAACATCAGATCACTGGCAAAAGATCCTTTTCAAAAAATCTCCTCATTTATGTCAGCCTTTTTGGAATCGTTGTGGATGCCGTAGCCATCTGGTAATTGATATCAAGAGCACCTTGAGTTAGGTGCAGGTGCTGGGTTTGAAAGCAGCGACTTCAGATGAAGAGAATTTGCTGCGTGCTGAGACTTCATATGGTGGCATCAGCGAATGGAGTGGATTGCAAAGAGAACAAGGCTACAGAGGGACTGAAATACATTAAAATAGTTTAATACCAATGTGATATATACTATAGATGATTATATTTTTTTTTATATATATATTCAGGTTATCCTTCCATATGAATTACATAAATATACATAGTTAATATTTATTTCGTGGGTTGTTGTATTTAATGTTTTTAAAAATATAAATATTTCTAAATATGTATAAATATATAATTTATACTTGTGTGTAAGGCACTATATACTAAATAAACCAATAAATAAGTATTTTATAAATATGTGTTTATATGTTAATTATAATTATGTAATTACATATATTAAATAAGTATATGATTACTAACTACATAAAAACTACATTTATTCATATACTTTGTGTGGAAGGACAACACATTCAATTTGTTAATATATATGTAATATATATTATATTCATGTGGAAGGATGACAAATGATAAAAATTAAAGTTAAGATAAGTTAATTAAAGAAATATAGGTAACACTTTACAATAAGGTTCATTAGTTAACGTTAGTTAACTACTTTAGTTAACATGAACTAAGAATGAACAATACGTATACAGCATTTATTAATCGTAATATCAATTTCAACATTTACTAATGAGTTATTATAAGCTTTGCTTGTTAACATTAACGCACTGAACTAACATGAACTAACAATAAACAACTGTATTTTTATTAACCAACATTAACAAAGATGAATGAATACTGTAATAAATGTATTGTTTATTGGTTGTTCATTTTAGTTAATACATTAATGTTAACGTAATTAATGTAATGTTAACGGTTATTTCTTTTATATAATTATTTTACATTTCTATTATATATTTACAATTAATATAGAATTATATTTTTTATTCATATATTTATATAGATAGATAGATAGAGGCGAGGGTGAAAACTTTTGTCCAAGATGTCCAAATTTTTCTTATTTTGTTGAAATATCATTTTTTTTCCATTTAGTTCTGCCCTTTGAAAGCAACAGAAGATACTTGCATGTTTCCCAGGAGACAAATTAAGTACATGTAGCTTGATCCTTAAATTCAAAAAGTTTTCACCCCCGCCTCTTAATGCATTGTGTGTCCTTCTGGAGCATCATTGAATGTTTGAACCTTTTTGTGTTTGAGTCCCTCAACTGTCCTCAGTGTGAAAAGATGGATCTCAAAATCACACAGTCACTGCTGGAAAGGGTTCAAATATGCAAAAGATGCTGGAAAACCAAATAATTTGCAAGACCTGAAGAATTTTTTGAAGAACAGTGCTCAGTTTAACTGTTCAGAACAAACAAGGGACTTTCCCAAACAAGGGAAAAAGTTGTAGATCATCCAGGTAACAACACACGGTAGTAAGAACCAAGGGTTCCCAAACTTTTGAAGGGGGTTATTTTAATAATTTCAACTATTTGTTGGTCTTGTGGACTATATGTAAACATCTTTTATGTAAAATATGTTACTCAGGACACTACTAAAAATAACATGCATTTTGTATGATCTTGTTACAATTATTCACATTTTCACAGATTCCACAAGGGGTTCCCAGAGTTTCGCATAAAACTATATATACTTTTTTTTTTTTTTACTGAAACACAAGAGGGTTTACTAGAAACAGGGAATGTAGTATATTAACCTGGTCTCAGAAACTCTTACAAGACAAAAGGCAAGGCCAACACCTCATATTCTAAATATTACAGAATCAAAGTTTGTTTACTGTGTTCAGTTTATCCTCTCCTTATCCACTATAACGTAATTGTGACCACATCAGGGAAAACAAAAAGATGTGTATTTGAATAGGACTATTGCAGTATGGGAGCAAGAAAGACAAACATGGTGATGTAAAACAAGCAAAGGAAAAATTTGGCTTCAGAGGAAAAGCGCCTCATTAAGGTTTGATGTGTGTGGGGTGGATTCTTCATGGGCAGGTAGAGTTATGAATAACTAAACAAGGACATCTGGTGAAAAATACAGGTCTGCTCGCCTTGGCCCAAGTGGTAGTTGCAAAAAATACACTCGGAATTAACCACAGTGGAAATGTCAATGACCTTCGGTGGTTTTAGAGTTGAAGAAGCAAGCTTCGGACCACGTGCGTATGTGCGCGTGTTGATGTGAAGAAGAAAGCGGCACATTAAGGTATTCAAGCAATACGTGTGCGCTTTGTTTGGTGTAGGGACGTTTTTAATACTCACGAAATCTTTCTCAAGTTTCTCCATCTCTTGCTTGTAGCTCTTCAGACGGCTGTTGTACATGCCTCGGCTCTGAATCGGGATCTCTCGGACCTCCAGGTCCATCTGCTCAAGCTGGAAACATCAATTAAATTCAGTGTAAACAATCAAATTGTGATACAAAAACAATTAAACTGTCTAGCTTGTTTATTGTCAACCGGAGTCAGCGCAGAGGCATCGATTCAGGCACCCGGCAAATCAAGTCATGTTAGGAGGTGCCGCTTCATTAAAACCTCTGGCGCGGTTGAGCTCTGACAACTACGACATGTGTCCGTGTCACATGTGAGCAAACCGGCGTGCACAAAAGGGCCCCGCTGATTTGCACTGTCCAATCAACATGACATGATGGGACAATTTACATGCGACACACATCCCTCCTTTCGGCACCTGCCACGGCGCCTTCCCCCAATAATGGCGTGAAATGTGTCGCGCGGTGTCACTTAAAAGCGCATTATGTGGATGTGATCACACCGTTAGCACCGAGCAGCCTTCAGCCAGATGAAGAGTGTCTCATGTCACCGGCGACATTGCAGGTGTTGTTTATGCAGGGGGGAAATTTTTCCAAATTCATTATTTAGAAAACGAGTGAGTGGAAATTACTGATCAAAGACCCACCAACTCTCTGACTTCTTCAAGCTGTTTGTCGACATTTAGAACCAGCTGTGTCTTCTCCTCTGAAAGAGAAAAAGAGGAAAACATATTGATCAGTGGATGGAGGAGCTGTGCTTCATGACAACAGCCCGACTCCCCCGCAACAACAAGGGAGCAAATAAAAACAAGCCTGCATTTGAAGATATATTTACACATTCTCAACGCACAAAGATCCATATTTGATGTGTCTTATTTTTCCACGTGTAAACGCCTTTGTTAGTTCGTGAAGGAGCGCCGAGACGCCTCTTGGCAACTCAAAAGAGGAGAGAGATGTCAGCTCCACCAAACTCTGCCGTTCTGCCACCCACTCGGAACGACTGCAATGAGGTTGTATTGGTTTTTATCCACTGGTACGAGCCAGGCCAAAGTATAGAGCGTGACCGAATTTCTCTTTCCTAATTTGCATCTACATCACCTCACTATTTTTTTTAAGATACATTTTTGGCGTTTTTATGCCTTTTCTTAGATAGGAGAGTGTAGGTGGACAGGAAGCGAAGTGAAAGAGAGAAAAGGGGGTGGGATCGGGAAAGGTCCACGAGCCGGGATTCGAACTCGGGACGCCCACAGCGCAACGGCGCTAACCATGAGGCTGTTGGCACCGACATCACCTCACTAATTATATATTTTTTTGGAAAAATAAATACATACAGTACATCGTATCTAACTCTCCAAGCATGTTCATTAGGCTTTTTCTAAAAATAAGAGGTTGTAATCTTGTGGGTGTTGTCAGGAACCACATCAAATACCAAAAATGACAACAATATTAGAAATCTACACTACTTAAAAATAAATAATAAATAAAATACATTAATATAAACCGCTTTTATGCTACAAGTAATTTTTAGGCATCAGTGCATTATAATGTCTAGTATTTGACTGGAAATAATGATAGAATAATAAAATAATAAAAATGTAAAAAAAGAAATATATATATATATATATATAC
>JAHKKF010536165.1:0-58796 GCA_019740295.1 Labeo calbasu
TTTTGAAGAATGAGATGGGAGTTTTTCGACATACCCTAACTGTATTGAACCGAAATACAGGTGCAGAGCTAGACAAGATGAGCATTTGGGGTTAAAAAGTATATAAATTGTCATTTTTTTAAAGAAAATAACTAATCATTTTGCTAGATAAGACCCTTCTTCCTCGCCTGGGATTGTTTAGAGCCGTTTGAAGCTGCATTTAAACTGCATTTTGGAAGTTCAAACTCATGGGCACCATAGAAGTCAACTATATGGAGAGAAATCCTGAAATGTTTTCCTCAAAAAAACATAATTTCTTTACGACTAAAGAAAGAAAGACACAAACATCTTGGATGATAAGGGAGTGAGTAAATTATCTGTAAATTTTTGTCCTGGAAGTGAACTTTTCCTTTTAAAAATGTCATGTTTAATTATGTTAAATGTGTTCGACATGTTAAATGTGTTACTTATTGTTTCTTGTAAAGTAGTTGTTACAATTAGTAGTTTATGAGTGAAAATTGTTTAAAAGTAAATCCTAAACCATTTTTCGGTTTAGCACCAAACTGCTGAGAAATCACCACTAATTACATTTATTTTCCTGCAGTTATTTTATTAAAATCTGTTTTTAATCTGGTTTTAAGGTTATTTCATGTTGTTTATATGCTGTTCTCTGTAACCTGACCTCTTTTAGTTAACTAATTCCAGGTTTACCGATTACTGAAATGAAGGCATTTCCTTCTAGATTCAAGTCTGCAGTGATCTGGCTATAAAAGCCGAATTTAGCAGTGAGGATCGGATATAATTGGGTCATGTTTAGACAGGAAGTGGAACACAAAGCCCCAGTGAAAACCTCTTAATTTAGCTGAAATTCACCAAAATTCACAACCCTGTCAGCTTGTGTTTATTTGAGTCTTTCTTAGGAAAGTCTAATCAGATTTAGTATTTATTGACTTATATTATTCACTTAGTTCTTGAGAAACAGAACAATGGATAGCTATAAGATGATTCATCTCTGTGATCTAGCAATACATTTAATCTTTCTCTCTCTTAGATTCTTTTTCAGTCTCCTTCACAACTCAAATATTCATCAGAGCTTAGAGAGCTCAAAACAGTCAGACTCAAGGGCATCATGGAGTTGAGGAGAACAACACTGAGTTCACTGAGTTCACTTTATTTTCCTCCTTCTTAGTCTACATCACTATCAAGGCTCTGAGTTTTTTAGGAGCGCTAAGTTTGAGCTTTCAGTTAGCTTATTTGATGTGCTCTGTGTATATGTGTTGATCAATGTTTTAAAGGGGTCATCGGATGCAAAATTCACTTTTACATGTGGTTTGAACATAAATGTGTGTTGGCAGTGTGTGTACACTGTAAAAACAAAAAAAAAAAAACAATTTGTTGAGTCAACTTAAAAAAATTTGTTACCCTGCTGCCTTCAAATTTTAAGTTTAGTCAGCTCAAATAAGTTTAGTCAGCTTAAAATGTTAAGTTGTACTAAGTGATAATTTAGATATTTGAGTTGACTAAACTAAAAATTTGGTTTGTTAAACTTAAAAGCTGGGCTTGTTACCCAGCTGCCTTAAAATTTTAAGTTGAATCAACTCAAATATCTAAGTTGTCACTTAGTACATTACAAGTTGACTAAACTTAAAATTTTAAGGCAGCCGGGTAACAAATTATTTAAAGTTGACTCAACAAATTGTTTTTTACAGTGTACACGTCCACCCTATAATGATAAAAATCCACCCAGGGTGTTTTTAAATCCCTATAAATTATAATCCGTTTTTCAAATGAAGCCATTGTGAGATTCTTGGCTATGTGACGTCACACAGACCCGGGCCAGTCCCACGATTGTTTATTGACACGGCCGTCTTACCTTACACCCACCCAGAGTGAGTTGTAAACTGTCCGCCATTGTTTTCAACACCTGAGCAGGAGTAGACAAGAATGTCTCCTAAGCCACTGAGGTGTTTTGTTGTTGAATGTAATAATAAACATAGTAGTCAAATCTTTCTTTATTAGAAAGGCAAATCGTCTTTCCTAATAATGTGCTAGTTAGCAAGTACCGTGTCTAAATGCGGTTAAGGTTAACAGTCTCTCAGAGAACCGCTCGACACCCCACAGAAGAGGGGGCGGGGTGAGCAGATTTCATTAGCATTTAAAGGGACATGCACCGAAATGGCTCGCTGTGAACAGGGCTGTTTTTGGCAAGGTAAAAAAGGTTGTTTTATACTACCACTGAGAAAGTTTAACCAAATATGTTGTAGACTTTTCATTAAAGCCCTAAAGAATGATCTCAACTTGGAAAATGTGCATCCGATGACCCCCTGTGAATAAAAGCCTAAATTTGGCATCAAATAGTAATAGATGGCAGAATTTTCATTTTTGGGTAAACCTACCCTGTAATATTTTTGGGGCACAGTCAAAAATTTGGAAGTAAGGGGCATATTTTTAAGTAAATATGCGGTACAGCATGCAACATGAATTACAGCATTATATAATGCAGTGTTTGTTGATGTTAATAAGAAGCTATTATTATGTCAACAGTACATTGTCTGTGATGTAAAGATAAACAGTTTTTATTGTATATGTTTCTAAGCTGTAATTTACATATTCCATAACAGTACATGTTTTGGTCATGAATAATACATTGGCTATACACTCAAAAAAGTATACCAAGCGATGTTTTCATAGCCCAGATAATATTCACACAATATGCCTTAATTCTGTTTTGTATTACAGAGTTGCACTTATTAATTGTTGGATGGCAAGGGAAGAAAATCAGCCAATCACAGTGTGAAATGTAACTTTACACTGAATCTAAAGTGAGGAGCAGAGCAGAGCTCCCTCGCATTCAGAGAGATGTTAACACAGCTACCTGTGGTGTAGAGTTCATCATCCTAATCACAAGCCTTCTATATTAAACATTATATAACCATAAGTCAAGCTGTGCAACTCTTTCTGAGAGAACATGGGCTGAAAATGTGCATACCTTGATCAGTAATATATATTGATTGAGCTTGATATTATTTTGTGTTTGAACTTTAAATACCATGCAAAATCATTTATTTTGAGACCAGCTTTATGCTAGTATACTTCCAAAAGTTAACTAAACTTCACTTTAGCCAATATACACAGGCAAAAGTTAGATCTAACTTAAAAGAAAACACATCAAAAATTTCATTCATCAAATTTCATAGCATCTGTAGGCTTATTTTGTGCAGCATTCTGCCGGCATGTTGTCTTTTTGCTGTGGGGCAAAACCTTACGTACATGAGCAAATGTATTCAGAAGTCTATGACAGAAACAACAATCAAAAAGAAAGAACAGCAACATTGTTTGGCGAGAGAGTATTTAATCAGAGATTACAGATGGCAGATTTTTTTGTGCAGAAAGCACAAGAACAGGAGAACAAAGAAAGAATGATGGCAGGTGGTCCAATAAAACAATATGTCAGCATGTTGACAACATAAATCAAAGAGGGGGCAATGTACCCTCCACCCGTAGCCCTGCCCCCACACGCGGCTCTGGAGAGCCCCGGGGACTGCACCTCGTCTCATACACATCCACCATCCACACCAAACCTTCGCTCACCCTTCCAGTTACACTCTATTTGTACATTCAGGCTCAAAATTAAATTTTTCATGCACATTCCAGTGGTAAGCAAATTGAGAAAATGCATTGGTTATACAGTTGAGGTCAAAAGTTTACATCCCCCTTTCAGAATCTGCAAAATGTTAATTATTTTACCAAAATAAGAGGGATCATACAAAACGCATGTTATTGTTTATTTAGTACTGACCTGAATAAGATATTTCACATAAAAGATGTTTACATATAGTCCACAAGAGAAAATAAAAGTTGAATTTATAAAAATGACCCTGTTCAAAAGTTTACATACACTTTTTTCAGAAAAATCCTTCAGGTCCCACAAATTCTTTGGTTTTCCAGCATTTTTGTGTATTTGAACCCTTTCCAACAATGACTGATTTGGGACCATCTTTTCACACTGAGGACAACTGATGGACTCGTATGCCATTGTTACAGAAGGCTGAAACACTCACTGATGCTCCAGAAGGAAAAAACAGGCATTAAGAGCTGGGGGGTGAAAACTTTTGAATAGAACGGAGATTAGTACATTTTTCTTATTTTGCCTAAATATCAAATTTTATAAAATAAACAATAACGTGCATTTTGTATGATCCCTCTCATTTTGCTAAAATAATTAACATTTTGCAGATTCTGAAAGGGGGATGTAAACTTTTGAGCTTAACTGTATATAAGTTATATATAGACCAAGCCTTGCATTATTGCATAATTGTCTCTTTGACAAATGGTATATGTACTGTACTATTATGCCAACTTTTGGCGATTTCTTCTGTGTAAATCAACATTAATTCACCTTAAGTAATATCAGCTGTTTCCTTCAGCTTCAGACAGTATTTCCTTTGTTTCAGCGTGTCGCTGCATCTTGGTTGCATAGATTGCGTAATATTGCTTTTCACTGGGATGATGATTTGCAGTTCCAGATCCTTCTTTATTCTCTTTTTTTGTTCCGCTTTTGTTTCAAATGATACTTTTGGATCAAATCAAGTGCAAGATATCTGATATTCCAGCTTGAAATGGTTCACCCACAGGGGTGTTTTATCATGTATGGTTTGTGTTTATGTACAAAAGGGCTAAGAAAAGAGTGGGAAGTCCGAACCCCTTTGTATGACTTTCTAGAGGAAACACAGAGCCCATGAGAACACATTTGGACCAAGTGCCTTTCTGAATACCAGAGATGATTGATTCAGAAGTGACACGATGAAGCCAGAGAGCATTCCTGTCCTTCTTTCTCTTCATGAATACCAGATGATATTGGTATGAAGGTTTGGTAGATAAAAGCGGTTGCTCTCTCCTGTTTGCGTCGTAGAGATTTCATATCAGTACACAACTTACTGTTAATCTGCTCTTCTTGATATTATCAATATTTTATTGTTTTAAATATCACTGCTGTAATGTTAGAATTTATATTTAGTTCCAGTTGTACTTGTTGAATTTTTGTAGTAAGTGTGTGACTGATATAAAGAGACTGTGTGCTGTGTGAGGAAGAATTGGTCTTGTTCCTTTGGCATTCTTGCTGGCCTCTGTTTTCTCTTTTCTCCTGAAGATATAGTGAGTTCACAAACACATGGCCCTGGGCTGCCATTTCTATTTGCCAAGCGGCTAATCAGATTTCCCATTATTAATCGTGCCAGATTTTTGCCCTCAATGTAATCCGTCTTTTCTCTTTTTGTCCCTCGAGGAACAAGGACAGAACATTTTGTGTCCCTTGCTTTTCCCACTCTTGGTTTCAGATCTCTCTCTATTTTTTTTTTCCTCCAGCTATTCTTGTCTTTTTCCAATACTTCACTTTCTGGTCAGGCCCTTTGAGCATTTCCTATTTCCTACTCCTAATTTCCTGTTGGTCCTCTTTGCTCTCTCTCCGTATCTCTTAGTTTCTTGTGGCATTGGTCAGGCTTGGTGTTGTGTGCAGTGATCAGCTGAGAGATCCGTCGCAAATGATGTGTTGTGTGCTGCAGAAGATCGTGACCAGACACCCACAACCCTCAAATTGCACTTCGGTGGGTGGTGTGGCATAGTGGTTAAAGCACAGGGTGTTCTCAGAACATGATGATGACGTAACAGTCCTCAGTACCACAAAGAGTTTTCTTTAAATGTGTGTGCCATTCAACAGGATGTCATTATTCTGCTTGCTGGCTGTAAACATGTCAACTTTAAGTAATTTGCTCAGCAAGATTCTCTTTCAGCTGATGTTCCACCGTGATATGTCCAATATAATGATGCTAAAAGACCATTTAATTCCGTCTTATTAACCACAGCCAACACACTAAAGTGGCAGGCAATGTATGTCTTAACTAGCCACAGTATGTACAAATGACAGGATTTTGCCAATTGCGTAGTTTCTATTTTTATGGAATGAAGCTGTCTTTTTTGTTTCCATCCAACCACAGACTGGAATTTTCAGTTCCAATTTGATATTTAATGTCACCAACAAGCTCCGTAGTCCCATTTATCTACTTTTTAGCAACAGTCTTTTTTAAGACAAGTAAAAGCTTAAAAAATCACAAAGGGTATTACATTATTTCATGTTGTAGAACAAAACATGAATATATATTAAGTTTGTGTTAACCACTGACCTTATTTCAGGCATTTACCTAAAAGCCCACTAAAAACAACAATTTACATCAGGATAATGGAATCAAAAGTTTTCAGTTTCCAGGTTTTGGCCTACAAAAACAAGCAGTATTGGTGGTAAAAATTGGCGGTTATTTGTTTTGTTTTTTTATGTGGATGTGTTTATCCCTTCATTTTACCATGCTGAATAATAGGGCTTATCGATTCTCATTTTTACGAAACAATGTTGATTCTTAAATCCCAAGAATCAATTAGTCTAGCCTGTTTTTAGTTAATGTGGGGAACATTGTAGCGCACCTTTTATTCTATAAATCGTAATAAGCTTTGTGCTTTGTTACTTTTGATATGAAACAAAGTCTCAGATTTTAAATTCTGTCAATTTTATTACAGTATCCAAACAATTAATGACATTTTGGTGCTGTTTAATGTGGAGTGACAGATCTCCTCGGCTTTAATACTAGTTACAGCACAAAAAAACATTAATGAGCATCTGAAGATATGTCCAATGAAAGAGTAAAACTTACTGAAATCCAAATCCAGTCTCATGTATGTGCTCAATCATTGCAAAGACGTCACATTTACCTCAGACTAAAAAATAGACTAAAATTGAATTGAGTTGAATCGAATCTGAAATCAAATCACAAGCTTGTGAATCAGAATCAAATCGAATCCTGAAATTTGTTTGAAATACCTAACCCTAAACCTGACCCTACCAAATTGAATACTTTGTGCAATAGTGCAATATAAACCATATATTGTCGTAGTTGTGTGTTTATTAGTCACGTTAAATCAATGAAAGCAGTTAAATCTTCTGTTTATTCAACTGCAGCGATCGTGTTATTTCCTGGATTTCTTATTCGGGGCATATTTGGAGGTTCTGCGCTAGAGCACCATCTGGCCTTCGGATGGTGATTTACTACTGATTACAGAACCGTGCTTCACTGACAAGATGAGCACACGAATATTGCAGCTTTTCTTAATATCGATTGTGATATTGTAGCGCACAGCCCTACTGTGCAACCTCCATTATGTGGCGAAATGTAACAATCGTACAAAAATGTTGAGAAAGTGGGAAGATGACTTTAAGCAACAACTTCTGATTGGCTGTGAAAAGTTTTGCTGGAAACATGTCACATTGTGTCTAGTTAGAACATGGTGTTAAAATAATGCCCAATAAAGTGCCCCTTGTGGCAGAGCTGAGAATTCAGTGTGTGCATTTTAGAACAGTTTGTGCTCTCAGAATATATAACCTTTATGTATTATTAATAATTGGAATACAGCAGAAGAACATTTTATACCTGGAGAATCCCTGGTATGTATCTTGGTATGAATGCAGGTATGTGTGTTTTTGTTTTCATGCTTGTGCACAGTGGCTGTTGTCCACATGTGGTCAGGTCTGATCAATGCTGTGTGCTCCTCAGGGAACCATCACACAATCAGATCACACTTCTGCTATCTCAGCGCTAGTAGCTGATGTGGAGTATAGTGACAGCAGAGACACCGTGTGATTTCAGATGTCAATATTTCTGTGGGATCTAAGGAATAAACGTTATTTTGTGTAGCTAATTAGATGTGCGTGTGTGTGCTTTGCTTTAATTTGATGTAATTCTCCTGGGCAGATGTTGAAATATTCCACGCCTGCATTCAAGTGACGACATCAGATGGTAGTCGAGTCAGCGTTTTGTTGCAGGTAATAAATGCACGGCCTCATTCAAGCATTTCCTGATGCTTATTCACTCAAGCTGAGTGAGACGCAGTGAATAGCTCAGCTCCTGGCCTACTTTATAGATGGGCTTTAACTGCCTCTTATCTGTAGCTACAGCCCTAGTGGATGAGGATTAACTATTTAGCCATGAAGCTGTTGCTTTAAATCACTTACACAACACACACACATGCGCGTAGCCCATAAGATATTTACTGTAGACACAACTGTTAAGGGCTTTTTGTGAAAAACAATTACCTTATCCTTTATAAACAATCTTGAATTCTGCATGAACCCATAGTTAACTTTCAAAAAACACGCACGCACACACATCCAGGAGTGTTTATAGACCTGTCATTTTCCCTCAAGTATCCCTTTAAGATCAGCACTTGTTTGAGTCTGTTACACACTCAAATGTCATTACTGAGTTAAAGCAGCAGGCTGACCAAAAGTGACATTTTGGCACAGCCCAATTCAGTCTTCTAGTAGTTTCTGTTGTCTGGGTGATATTTTGCCCTCAAAAGAAAAAAAAAAATAAATAAAAATATTGATAAAAAAAAAATCATTTATTTTTTAGTGCCACTGTAATAAAAAAAAAAAAATCTAAAATGACCAGATTAAAGTCATTATATTTTGAGAATAAATTTGAAATTACGAGAATAAAGTTAAAATTACGAGAATAAAGCTAAAATGTTTCAAGAATAAAGTCGAAATTATGAAAATTAAATTTTGAGAGTGTAGCCTGTGCATGCAAATAGCTCAAATTAGGAGCACCAGGAGAAGTTGCCAGGTCACCGGAATTTATTTGAATATATGTGGGACTATTAGCAGAAATCATACCATGTGTCATACTCACAGGGACAGTATGCTTGGAAATAGTATTTCACGTCTTCGATTACATTCATTAGGCCTATTTGTAGTGCGCCAGCCACCCAATAATAGTAATAAGCTTTTTAACATAAGCCTCATCTTTCAAAATCTGTCAGTTATAGCAAAATGCAAACAATAATGTGTTGCAATAATTTGTTTTTCACACTCTTTAATGTGGTGGGACAGATTGTACTGTATTCATGTGAATCAGTTGTCTTATTTGCTATAAATCTTGTAAAATAGAATGTAAAAAAAAAAAAAATTAAAAATCATGTACTCAATCTGTCAGTCTGTGAAAACGCCATTTATTGTTTGAATTTCCTGGCAAAAAAAATGCTTATTGGTACGAATATGTGTACCGTTACACCCCTAAAATATATATATAAATATAAATATATATATATATATATATATATAATTGATTTATTTTTCACAACCAGGGGCCTCTGCAAACTTCTAAGTGGCCATAGATGACAAAATAAGACAAAAGTACCATTAAAATAAGCTTAAGAAAATCGAGAACCAGGTTCCCCACAGCCTTTAAAATTCTAGATATATGAAGTAGTTAAAAATGCGATTTCTAGATGTCAGTTAAATTAATAGTGTCTTAAAACGAAATTAGCATTTTCATAAAGAACACACATTTTACTAGTAATGCCACATTCTAAAGTATTTTTTTAAGTGGAAATTATTTCTAAAATTCCTTATCCAGTAAATTATAACCATCTGTACAAGTAATGTAAATGTAAAAATAATGGGGTCCCAGAAGAGTGTTCTGCTTATTTTAAACACTTTGTCATTACTAAAGATGTTCCAAAAGAAAACCAACTGTAGAATCCTAGAGAAATTAGTAATACAATTGATATTTTGGCTTTATAATAGACTATTGACAATGGAAAGGGTGATTTGGGGATGAAATATGAGATTTTTCATGCCAGTGTTTTTGTGAGATTCACCAATACAGCTGATAGACAGTTAAAGATGACCAGAACACGATGAGCGAGAAACGGATAACAACAGTGAGCGAGAGAGATACTTAAAGGTTACATCCCTCATTCATGATCCAGACATCATCAAGTCCCCTGATGGAAATAGCTGACACAGGAAATATACCCTTCTTCAGCGCACAAATCAGTGTAACTCCAAAAGGGAGTTTGGCAGAAATGTCAGAGGAACATTTTCCCTCACCTTTAAATGTCACTTCCTGCTCATGACGTACTCACACAGACATTCAGCTGGAGATTTTAGTTCTTAGAATGAAAGCTTCTGAACTTGCTTTGATTTTTGTTGTTTTTACTTTGCTCTATTGAGGTAGGCGGTATGTTAGGATAAGGGTTTGATATGGTGAAGGCTGTTCCCTTCAGACTTAAAGATGCTCTCTGTAATAAATGTAGAATTCCAGTCTAGGTGTCGCCTGCACATTGCATCAGATGTCACAACAATGCACGTCATCCTGCGATATCCAGGGTTTGTTTTCGGTACAGGCGCCTTGGCTCATCCACATGTAATTTCTTTGCTTCCATTGGGATTGTGTCTCTGTCTGAATGTTGTTTGAGAGGTCATCTCAGATTTCTTATATGGCCACTTTACTTTCATGCAGTGAGTATATTTCTCACACACACAGGGCTATGTACGTTTGGACATGTGGTTTGCTTTGTATGAGTATGTTTCTCTAAATGCTGGAAGGGTTGCATTAGTCTCTTTTTGCTCCCAGAAACTCTGATCCAAATGGGTCAAGACCCAAATAAACACTCTGGAGGCGCCGCAAGACAATCTGTTTAATCAGCTGACTGTAAGCTCTAAAGCCTGCTACTGGACCACAGAGAGCCAAAAGCTGAATCAATACACTTTATTTTTGCAGCATATCAAGTAGATCTGCTTATCAAAGACCAGGTGCCAGCTCTCAGTTTTTTTGAGTTCAAGACGTTTGTTTGGTACTACTACTGAATCACAATGGCGAGACCCTGCTGGAAAATATTCCAAGTGTGTTTTGAAAATTCTGAGCCAGAGAGAAATACAGAAAGGGCACCATACAGGCTTTTGTAAAGGTCTGTTTTTGAATAATGAATCGTAAAACAGCTCACATTAACGTTTGTTGTTTTTTCCATAGCTTTAAGGCCATGTTGTGAGCTATGTAAATATGTTTCAGTGATGGGTTTGTCTGCATTTTTAGTGTTGATGTTTGTAGCAGTGGTGCTATAGTGATTATTTTAGAGATGTGTTTTAAGTTTTTTTTTATTTTTTAGTCTGACTAGAATGAACCTCTTTAAAGGAGAAGTCCAATTCCAAAACAAAGATTCACATGTAATGTACTCACTCCATTGTCATCCAAGATGTTCATGTCTTTCTTTCTTCAGTCGTAAAGAAATTGTTTTTTGAGGAAAACATTTCAGCATTTTTCTCCACATAATGGACTGATACGGTGCCCCAATTTTGAACTTCCAAAATGCAGTTTAATTGCGGCTTCAAACGATCACAAATGCGGTTGTAAACGATCCCAGCCAAGAAAGAAGGGTCTTATCTAGCGAAACGATTGGTTATTTTAATAAAAATAATACAATTTATATACTTTTTAATGTCAAACTCTCATCTTGTCTCACTCTGCCTAAACTGGGCCGTGACTGTTAGGGTATGTCGAAAAACTCCCATCTCATGTTCTCCCTCAACTTCAAAATTGTCCTATATCGCTGTTTTACCTTTTTTATTAAGGGTTTTCGATCTTCTTTGCATGTTTACTTTGCAAAGACTGGGTCGGTACTTCTGCAGCAATGTAGGATGATTTTGAAATGATTTTTGAAGTTGAGGGAGAAAATGTGATTGGAGTTTTTCGACATACTCTAACTGTCTTGAGCCAGAATACACAGAGTTCAGGGAGAGCAAGACAAGATGAGCATTTGAGAATAAAAAGTATTTAAATTTTTTTTTATTTTATTTTTTTTTGAAAATGAAAATAACTGATTGTTTCGCTAGATAAGACCCTTCTTCCTCGGCTGGGATCGTTTACAACCGCATTTGGGATCGTTTGAAACTGCATTTAAACTGCATTTTGGAAGTTCAGAATCGGGGCACTACATAAGTCCATTATATAAAGGAAACTGCTGAAATGTTTTCCTCAAAAAACATAAGTTCTTTACGAATGAAGAAAGAAAGACACGAACATCTTGGATGACAATGGGGTTGAGTACATTATATGTGAATCTTTGTTTTTTTGGAAGTGGATTTCTTTAAATCATCAGTGCAGAGGCTTCTCACAGAGATAGAGTTTTACAGAGTTTTAGCTATCAAAACACAGCCATTAAAAATCTAGTTAGTGTCTTGATAAACTGTCTCTAAGTTAGAGTGTTAGCGTGCTAAAACACTCTCTGAGAAGTTGCATCACTAAATTCATCCCTGTTAAAGCAGCACCACTATAGATATCAAAGCAGAACTTTTATTACAAATCCACTGACTTCAGCAGTAAATATCTAGAACTATTACTGCAGGCTTTCACATTCTCAACTGTGACCAATGATCTTGTTATAATTTTCTGGTATAAATTGTGTGCTGTCAGTCTGTTTATTGAATATGTGATATTCAATATTGAATAATTGTGATCATATATCACTAAAATATTTCTAATGTGTGTATGACGGACCTATAACCAGTCATCTATACAGGGTTTGTTGAATTTTCTTCCTGCGACAACCTGAACTTTTTGTGACTGCTGCTGCTAAGAATCTCAGATTTGCACATCCACATCATTTCTGATCTTCTGGCCGTTCTTGAGAATAGATTTCCAGATCATTCCTTCATTCTCACTGTGTGAGCTCATTGTTATGGACTTCTGTCATTCCTGTGAACTCCATGACACAGTCCAGGGCATCAAAGCACACATTCCATTCACACAGCCGCTTATCTGTTAGATTTATATTGAATGTTGATGTACTCCGCTTGAAACTGAAGCTAAGAATTTATCATCCCTATAAATGTTTTGATTGTAAAGTGAGAAGTAATAGTTCATATCACTTATAGCTGTAAGAACTAATTTAGAGTTTCCTGCTTCTTACTTTATAACACAGTAAAACATACTTGTTTTCAAGTAGTCTTTGAGAGGCTTTGAGTCAAAGAGGTTGAGAAACAAAGGTACAAACACGCGCGCGCACACACACACACATATGCACTGTCTTTCACCCTTCAACTTCCTGTTGCCAATCCAACAAAGATTAGAGTCATTTCCGATCCTGTGCCTCATTTTACTGGTCAGAGGTCATCTGTGCTTGACCTCAGGGATCATGATATGACCTTTTTCAAGGTTTAACTGCTTTAGACCGGGTTACACAGATCTTGGATACTTCCGTTCTGTAAATTAACAAAATGTTTTTGAAAACCACAATAGTACAGCAACCACTTACTGTACTAATGCCCTTCCAACTAAACAGAACACACAAACAGCATCATGGTTGTGAGCTTTGCATAGCTAAGCACTTCGCACATACACAGTATTTTAGAAAATAGAAATCTAGTTTATTTTGCAACAAGTGTTTGTATTTCATTGTCAGCAGCTGTTTGTTGTGTTTCTTAAGTGGATGCCATGGTTTATTATTGTAGTTCTTTCAATAAAATGATTAGCAGATTAAGGGACATCGGTTGCACTTTTTTTTTTACAGTATGTGCATTTTAGTGTACTTATTTCAAGGAGAAGTTCACTTCCAGAACAAATATTTATAGATAATTTACTGACCCCCTTGTCATCCAAAATGTTAATGTCTTTCTTTCCTCAGTCGTAAAGAAATTATGCTTTTTGAGAAAAACATTTCAGGAATGTTCTCCATATAGTGGACTTCAATGGTGCCTGTGAGTTTGAACTTACAAAATGTCGTTTAAATGCAGCTTCAACACTCAGAAAAAAAAGTTCTGTCGCTGGGGCGGTACCCTAAGGTACAAAAGTAAAAAAGTACATATTTGTACCTTACCTACCCCTAAAAAGTACATATTATTACATTAAAGGTACATTTTAGTACTTTTCACTTTGTACCTTAGGGTACCACCTCAGTGACAGAGCTGTACCTTTTTTCTGGCAGTGCATAGTATGGAAAAAAATGCTATGGCAGCAACTCTATGGTTACCAACTTTCTTCAAAATAACATCATATTGTTTTAATTTCTTCACCAAAATTAGTTTGAGGTGAAACACTGAAGGGATAGGTCACCAAAAATGAAAATTCTGTCGTTAATTACTCACCCTCATGTCGTTCCAAACCCGTGGTACTCTCAATAGTGGCAGAGGACAGTGACGCGGAAGAACAGAATTGTTGAATAAAGTTATTTTTGTTTTCTTTGGTCACAAAAACGTATTCTTGTAGCTTCATAAAATTACGGTTGAACCACTGATGTCACACTGAGTATTTTACCGATGTCCTTACTACCTGGGTCTGAGAACATTTCAGTTACATTGCTGTCTATGCAGGGTCAGAAAACTCTTAGATTTCATCAAAAAATCACAGTTTGTGTTCAGAAGATGAACGAAGGTCTTACAGGTTTGGAATGACATGAGAATTTTTGTTTTTGGGTGAACTATGCCTTTAATTGTTGGACCCACTGTTGAAGACACTTGCTTTAATGAAAAGTTTTCAGTTATAGCTGTACTAAGCTATTATAACCATCTTAGCTGTATTTAGAGCTGGATTTTTTCCCCATGTCTTGGCATGGTTCTTTCCGCGTCCCTTTTTGCGGTTCTGTCTTACATAATAGACGTCATACAAAATTCAAGCGTATTAGTGCCACTGCACAACAACTAAAGAACTTATCTGTAGATGTGTATGTGTGTGTTCTCTTACGCCTGTATGAAGATAGAGCAACTTGAGCTAAAAAGTGGAGCATGTGCTGATGTAGTCTTTAAACCAAGTGTTGCATAACAGAGACTGAAAGTAAGTGGCTGGTAATCACACACAGAGCTAGTGTCGCCCACTGCACACCCACTGTGTGAACAGCAGCACAGTGTGTTTTTCATTCTTTAGTCTTCTCTTTTTATGTCCCTTCTTTTTTATCTGTTTCTCTGCACATCAGTCTGTATCAGTTGGAGCATCTGTCAGCCTCCAAACAAACCCCAACCCGCAGCTTGATATATTCACGTCCCCTGCAGACCGGTTCAGCACTCAGGTCTGTTATTATTGGGGAAGTGCAGGACAAATCGGGCACAGGGGGTCGTTCTCATGAAGGTTTTCTAAATCACAGCTCTCTCTGTCTCTCTCTAAATGTTGCATTGTATGACACATGAGTGTAGGTCCTTATTTGGTTACAGTATTTCATAATATTACTCTTTTTACTGCATTTTTGATCAAATAATCAAATAAATACAGCCTCTCTGAACATAAGAGACTTCTTTCAAACATTAAAAAAACAAACCTTCCATATTTTAAAAAAAGAACTTGATTGCAAGCTTGAATGGTATATATACTGTACATATAATTTGCTAACATTCGATTATGTATGTGGACTATCCAGCTCTCTAGATGTTGTTGTATAGATATCTGCATCTGGCATTGAAAAAACTCATTTGATAACTAGACTGCACATTTTCTGCTATCTTTTTACCTCATGGTATCACTAGCAGCCATGTCTAAACTCTCTCCTCTGTGTAATCATTCAACACCCTGACTAAAGTGTGTTTATATGAGAGAGACGAATCAACACGCAGGATGTAACCATGTTATATGTGCGCTGTACGCCTGAGGATGGTTCGCTCTCCTCAGCACTGCTGTAATGATGTTAGCGCCGTGTGCGGCTCCGTGGAGAAGCTCATTATGGGAATGTATGGCTCGTGTTTTCAGGCTTGATATTGATTGTGTTTATATGAGCTTTCACATGCTAATGGCTGTGTTTGCTCACTGTGATCACAGATAATGCTCACTCGCTGTCTGTATCACTCTGTCTGTGGCTCTGTTCCAGATCTTAGTGAGTTGTCTACCTAGACAGCATTTAAGGGATTTGAATTGAAGGCATTTCCAAAAGGTTAGCAACAATATTATGCTGCCTTATATGGTTGACCCATTAACTCATTATGACCAAATTTGAAGGGAGCTTTGGGGTAAGGCAATCCCAGAATGCTTTGCTAAAGACTGGGGGAAACTGTCATTTTATATTTTTAAATTTCAGTATAAATAAAAATGACTGTTTTCCCATTAGAGTTGTGTGCTATCAGAAATCACTATTGTGAGGATGTAACTATAGCACGTTACCTCTCAGGAACAAAACTCATGCACTTTCATGTTAATGGCAATTTTAATGTAAATATATCACAAACCTAGGCTGGTTGGCTGGTTTTAGCTGGTCATCCAGGCTGGTCTTAGCTGGCCAACAGGCTGGTTTTAGAGGGGTTTTGGCCAGGCTGGTCTTAGCTGGTCAGGCTGGGAGACCAGCTGGAACAGCCAGCTAAAACCAGCCTTACCAGCCTAGCCAGGCCGGGAGACCAGCTAAAACCAGCTACTTCCAGCTTAAACTAGCTAAGACCAGCCAACTAGGCTGATTTTAGCTGTTTTTTCAGCAGGGAAATTTTAAGAATAATCCTTTCTCATGTTGCTAAGCTAGCAACTTAATATTTTAACTTGTTGCGAAGCTAAACCTAAACTTTGGGAATAAAACTTTGAATGTCATTAAGCTAGCAACTTAATATTTTAGCATGATGCTAAGCTAACCTAAACTTTAAGAATAATCTTTTCTCACATTGCTTAGCTAGCAACTTATTTTAGCATGTTGCTAAGCTAACAACCTAAACTTTAGGAATAATCCTTTCTAATGTTGCTAAGCTAGCAACTTAATATTTTAACATGTTGCTAAGCCAAACTTAAACTTTGGGAATAAAACTTTCTCATGTCGTTAAGCTAGCAAATTAATATTTTAGCATTATGCTAAGCTTACAGCATAAAACTATTTCTACAGAATAATCCTTTCTCACATTGCTTAGCTAGCAACTTATTTTAGCATGTTGCTAAGCTAACAACCTAAACTTTAAGAATAATCTTCTCACATTGTAAAGCTAACAACTTAATATTTTAGGATGTTGCTAAGCTAACAACCTAAGCTTTAAGAATAGTCCTTTCACATGTTGCCAAGCTAGCAACTTAATATTTTAGCGTGTTGATAACTTAACAACCTAAACTTTAAGAATAATCCTTTCACATGTTGCCAAGCTAGCATCTTAATATTTTAGCATGTTGTTCAGTTTGTAACATAAACTTTTAGCATATTGCTAAGACAACAACCTAAATGTTAAGAATAATCCTTTCTTGTGTTGTTAAGCTAGCAACTTAATTTATTAGCCTGTTGCTAAGCTAACAACTTAATAATTTAGCATAGTTCTAAGATAACAACCTGAAGTTTACGAATAAACAGGGTTTACGTTAAACTGGTTCACAAAAAAAAAATCATGCGGTACAGTTGTGTACTGTAGTTGAGTAAACTAAATTTACTGGGTGCCCTCCAGTGACTTACCCGTTGTCAGCTTGAACACATCTTTACAGGGAGCTCTCTAGGTTTTGGAAAAAAGCCTTTATTTCCTCAGTGGCAGACAGTTCCTGTGCCTGTTCTTTGGTGTGAGACTGAATTATTAACTTCTGAAAAATCTCTGAACTCTGCTTCTAGTCTCCATCTGTCTGGAAGTAGGTCACAGCACACACACCTGTCACATCAGTGTCCACTCTTACACACTCTCGAGTCACCCCACAGTCAAGGTACACCACTCACACTCATGCGCAAGCATCAAAACGTGTCATGTCAAAACCAGCACACACCCCCTGAGACCATCTGATAGATGCCCGACATGACATGACATGAACCCATGCCCTGTACAGTGATCCGTAGGCTACTGTAGAATTCAGCTGATCCGAGATCAGCTGTAAGCTCACATATGCTCCTTGTATACGTACTGTAGCGGTAACTGTATACACGCTCATCTGCTCTGTCTCCCCATTCATACCTCCGTCTCTCCGGCAGGATGTTTACCTCTGCCTGTCTCTATGGTATTCAGAAAAGGGGAAACTGCTTCATCTCAAGGGTTATTGGATTTCCTCTGAGAAAAGGAGAATGTGAGAGAGTTTTCTCCTTTCATTAATCTAGCCATATGTATCAAAGAGCTGCAGTTAGACACTCTGACCGCGTGAGAGTCAGACGGTTGGCTTCTTTTATATCGGGGTTGGTGCAATAACTAAAACTGTTAAACACATTGTATTATAAAAAGCTAAAATAAAATAAAATAGTAATATTAAATTGCAAATTTAAATCTTGCCTGTTTGAAAGTTGAAGTAGTAAAATTACTAGAACTTAAATAAAATAAATAAGCTAAATAGAAATATTTTTTAGAAAATTAAATTAAAACAAAATAAAATAACTCAAATTAAAATGACAAGTAAAAATATAAAAATAAAAGGTAATAATTTAATTTAAAAAAACTATAATAGCATATTATACCAGTATAAGTTTAGCACAACCTCATGAAAATGGCATATACTATATATAGTTTACAGTGATTTACACAAATATGCATCAGTACTTTTTTATTTTCTTTATTGTTTTTAATGAAGATTATCTAAAGCTATTTTATATGCTTTTATATAATTTGTGCATTGATTCCGTCTCTAATATTATTATGAATATTCATCATCATAGAATATGCTGTGTACTAAAACTTTAGTACTATAATGTGAAAATATAATTTTATTTTATTAGTTTTATTAAACATTTATACATTGTGCTACAATTTAACTCATGTTGAAATTTCTTCTTAAATATGCTTAATTTTCTTAATGAAAAAAAAAAAACATTTTTTTTCTCTGTTATTATTTCTGCTTATTTTTTATGATTTCTTGTGATTTTCCGCTGAAATATGACCCAGGTATTTCTTCATGAGATTCACCCAGAATCCCCTTGTGGAATATTAGAATTCTTAATCATTGTTGAGGAATATCAGGCGATACAGTATCATCCAAGTGACGCTCAAATGAGATAAAACTGGGACAATCTGCCGAGTTCAGCGAAAACACTCCGACACACAGATGCTACAGTGACATTTCAAAGCCAATGTGTGAAGACTGCTTTTGTGTGAAGTCTTCAGATGAGGAGAGTGTGTGTTTTTTGTGTTGCTGTTGTTGTTGTTATTAAGATCATTGTTTGTCTCTAAAATGATTGCTGCATATCTGATGATGCTTGCATCAGAGCTGTTATTAAATTTCAGTTTTCCTCTTGCAGTACATCAGAGTATGGCTGCTCTGAATATTGATTCGGTTAAACCGTTTATAGAGGCGCAAACACAGTCACCGTGGCAACCCTGCATCACCATCTACGGATCTGTCAAGGTGCTCTAATACTTTTCCTACCCCTCAGGTGCTGCACACACACACATGCAGAAAGAGGTAATGCGTGATAACTGTGAGCTGCTTTTGTTCTTAAAACCATCATTAGGGTGGGTTTGATGTGGGACGGGCTCTGCGCTCCGCACATGAAAGCGGGGTCTGCTAATGCACTCAAAGCCCCCCTCGTTCCCTCAGGACACACCCACACCCACCCAACCCTCAGCCCTTCACATGAAAGGCCGGAGCCCCGATCCTGTTTTCTGTCCTTGATTCCTCCTCCCCCTCTCTATCCATTCAGCATCTTTGTGATTCACAGACACAGTGTTTCTGTGCAGTAGCAGATCCATGTCAAGATGACTTTTGTGTTACATCTTGGAATTATGCATTCTACCATGGTGCAGTGATGGTGATACCATGGTGTTTTGATGTACAACACAGCAGTGAATAACCACTGCATTCATGCATGGTTTTTATTCAATATTCCAGGCTACGTCAAAGAATACTGTCATTACTTTAATTGTAGTGTCCAGAAAGATCCCAGATGGTAATACTGTGGTATTTTCTTTGTGATTGTTGGCTTATACAGCATCCACACACACCTCTCACCCCTCCAACCTTCCCATTTCCATCTCCCCACATCACCACCATTAAACACATCTGTGCGGTTCTGCTCATCATGTTTTCAGCACTCTCATTTGTATTCTAGTGGCATAAGGGTAGCACCATTCGAAATTTTCCTATCATCCCACAAAAATTCAAGCAGAAGCTGCATAATTGAAAACATTTTTAATAAAACTGGGGATTAAAACATGGATAAACACGTAGATATTAGGTTAACATTTATGTGAATGTTAGGGAATGTTTACAGTGTTTAAAAATTTTACATTTTAAAGGAGAAGTCCACTTCTAGAACAACAATTTACAAATAATGTACTCACCCCCTTGTCATCCAAGATGTTCATGTCTTTCTGTCTTCAGTCGTAAAGAAATTATGTTAGCATTTCAGGATTTTTGTCCATATAATGGACTTCATTGGTGCCCTGATTTTGAACTTCCAAAATGTGGTTTAATTCAGCTTCAAAGGGCTCTAAACAATCTCAGCTGAGAAAGAAGGGTCTTATCTATCCATGTTATTTTCTCTTACAACTTCAGAATTGTCTGACCTTGTTGTACCTTTTTGTTTGTAAACAGCGTTTGACTTACTTGTACTTTCTTATTGTTTGCACTTTCGCTTTGTAAACACTGGGTCTGGGTTCCGCCTACTTTCTGCATGACCTTTCGATGTGATTCAATGGTACGTGAACGCGCATCCCAGAACCTGTGCTACACGAGCTTTTGTGCTTAAAACTTATGCACATTTTTATTTTCCAAAAAAATGACAGATCGATTCACAAGATAAGACCCTTCTTCCTCGGTTTGTTTAGAGCCCTTTGAAGATGTATTTAAACTACATTTTGAAAGTTCAAAATCGGGGCACCAATGAAATCCATTATATGGACAAAAATCCTGAAATGCTTTCCTTAAAAACCATAATTTCTTCACGACTGAAGATAGAAAGACATGAACATCTTGGATGACAAGGGGGTGAGTAAATTATTTGTGAGTTGTTGTTCTGGAAGTGGACTTCTCCTTTAAATTGTTCAAAATGATGAAGACTTAATATGACAGTATTAAATATGACAGTAAAGACAGTAAAGGCAAAAAAAGATTTCCGTTTTAAATAAATGCTTTTTTAAACTTTATACATAAAAGGCCACATACACACTGCAGCTAAATTCAGTTGTCAGTTCACCTTTTACTCCTTAATCGCGTTCTGTACACACATAATGCATTAAAATATGGGAGTGACAACTGCATTAACATCCCGAAAAATACAGGTAGTGAAAACTGCATTTACAGAAATTCTACGCAGTGTGTACAGAACTGAACTGAACAATGACTAATTTAAACGTGCATCAGAAATGTGTCTTAGTCTGTATGTGTCTTAGCACATTTCGACACGGGGCTAGTTGTGCTCACAAGGCCTGTGGTAAAGGTTTAGTGTTGCCAGATCTTTAAAGAAGACAAAAAACAACAAACAAGGACAAGCACAAAAAACACTAAAACACCCAAATGCTTTGTTTTATAACGCCAAAAAAAAAACACATATCCGCAATAGACCACTTTATTAACTCTATAAAGTGCTTAGTTTTATGAGGTAAGACCAAACAACATGCCTAAAAGCACTTGTAAATACAAAGACGTGGCAACACTGCAAAATGCGGTTGTCACTCCTGAAACGTTCCACAAAAGGATTTCCACAAAAATATTTACTTTTAAACGTTGATGATGACTGAATGATTGAACAGCAAATCGGCATATTAGAACAATTTCTATAGGATCATGTGACACTGAAGAATTAAAATCCAGCTTTACCATCATATGAATAAATTACATTTTAAAATATATTAAAGGGATAGTTCAAATGAAAATTCTGTCATTAATTACCTAGTAAGTTGTCCTTACATGTCTGGGTGAAATGTGGGAACGTTTCGGTTGCAGTGCTGTCTATGCAGGGTCAGAAAGCTGTCGGATTTCATTAAAAATATCTTAATTTGTGTTCTGAAGATGAACAAAGGTCTTACAGGTTTGGAACGACATGAGGGTGAGTATTTCATGACAGAATCTTCATTTTTGGGTGAACTGTCCCTTTAAAAGATTTAAATTATTTAATAATATTTCATAATATTGTTTTTACTGTATTTTTGATCAAATTATTTTAGTTAAATACTCTTTAAACACTGTTTAAACGCCATCAAGCCCATCAACTGTTGATGTCTTGTAGTTGCTACTGTGTCTGTAGTTTCCACACTGATTTGGTCTATGGTAAACCATGATGTGTCTACTTATACCCAGACGTATCCACTAATGTGTAATGCCCATGAGACCAATCTGCATTTTTTTTAAAACATGCCCAGATGACGTCTTTACACAGTAAACTCCATATAATTTCCTCGCCCCACTTTCACTAAAACTGGAGCTCTTATTGTAAACAGACATTATTATCTCGTAAAGTTGAGTTCTGTGATTATGAAGCCAGTGTAAGCAGTACGTTTGGGATCACCGTGAAGTAGCGTCTGAAAATGGACCTATGTGGTTTAGACATAAGCGAATGGTTACCGGGCCGCCCTTTTTGTGTGTTTATGTGTGTGGCTCTGGTTAAAATGCCTCATGCAGATGTAGTCATTACTTCCATGAATAACTAGTGAGACAAGGTTGCGGACTGAGGTTATGATTGTGCCTTCGGTGTACTGCAAGTTCATTCGTTGTCACGTTTAATAGTATGAGTTATGAGACACCAAACTCCATTGTGAGCTTTGTTTCATCTACTGCTCAACTTCCATCTGTAGAACCCTCATCAATCCACCCATTCATAAATTCTCCAAACCATTTGTCCTGTATAGGTCTGCGGGAAGCCTATCACCTTCAACCGGTGTAACGGAAAACCACATAGAGCAGGACGTAGCCTCAAACATGAGAAGAAAAGAAAAACGGCTGTGAGATGAAAACCGTTCCCCTCCCTCGTGCATTGTTGTTGTAAGCCGCCAGTCTTTGACAGAGAAGAAAGAGAAAAGCAAGAGAATAGAGTGTCTGCCCTCATCTAAACTCCCTTTCAGCCTTTAGCTTCACCTGTTTAATGAGCATCACTGTCACTCATTTCTGAGGAGATGAAAGAGAGAGCCCTTCTAAAGCACTTACCACCCCCTTTATATGCTAAAGTCGACTCATTTTATTTATTTATTTATTTTGCTCTACTTTCCTTGAAGAACACAGCCGTCATGCACCTATTTTAGTTTTTTTGCAGGGTGCACCAGCAGCAGTCCTGGCTCACTTGCAAAATCATGTGCAATGTTTTTAGAAGTTGCATTCAAAATCCACTTGGCTGTAAAGAAGCATGATGCTTTTGGAGAAAAATGTACTATGGTGGAAACATGGGTTTTACCGTCAAAATATCTCATAACACGTGTTTAAAGCACGTTTAAGCCCAGCTGCCTTGTTCTAAAGCACCTCTTCGTTTTTTCCCAACATTCTTTCCTCAAAACGATGACGCATAGCCCGAATGAGTCCGCTGCGTTTTATCTCCATTTTAAAAATAACCAGTCGCAGTGTTCTTACATGCCCTCCTACCACAACCCTCAGGAGGCAGAGAGAAAGAGAGGTAGAGCGCTCAAGCTGCCGAGAACACCCAACGAATCTTAATCGGTAATTATATCACTGACGCCGCAGCCGTTTCAATCCCTCTGTCTCCTTTTGGCCCATTAAGTCTTCTTCGAAGCAGCCCTGAGGCTAAAGCCGTGCCCCTCAGATTGGAAGTTATTTAGCATGCTGCTCACTGGTCTTTATCTATAGAAGTAATATATAAAAATTAAAATGAATTACTTTCTTAACAGAACCTTAACAGTGAATACATTAAGCTGGGGTGCTTATTTGGGAAATTCAAGTTTGAATCTTGCATGCGTCTTTGTCTTTTTTTTTTGTCTGTTAGTATGAAGTGGTGAAATGCCAAAGCTTAAAGTATGGGGTGAGATCTTCACTATCCAAGGACGTGCCGTTGTGTGTCAGACGTTCACTCCTCACTATCTGCCTTTGATTCACTCTTTATCAGTCTTGTGTCAGACTTAGATAAAACTGTCGAACTTTCGCATTAGCACATTTCTGTGCACACGTCAGAAATGTTATCATATATTTAGGTCATAGCTCATCATTGTTGTTTTACATTCTCAAAAAACTCACTCTGAATGATTTATAAGCTCGTTTCCCCATGGGGACCTCAATTTAGGTCCCTACGGTGACACGAGTTCCCGTGAGTTGGTGCGTATTTAGGTTTAAGTCCCCACCAGAAACAAAAAAGATACACACCATACACACATACACACAGTTTAGAGAGCAAGGATCCTGCTATATGGTAGCCGGTTTTACATGGTTTCTATTTGGTCAAAGCCAACACTGCGTGGTCTTTAGCTGTTCCAAGGTAGTCTAGACCAGTCAGTGACCAGCAATGCATTATGTGTAAAGACAAGTTTGTACTGTGTGAGATGTGATATTAAATCGACAAAATGTTGCTGTATTTTTTATTATCACTGCATTGAAGCTAAATTTACATTTTTATATTACTTTTTTTTTTTTTCCCTCAAGAAAGTGGTGTTAAATTTTAGTTCTTCTTTTTTGCATATCACTTTTATCAATACATTTCAGCGCAGTTTAAAGTTAACCATAAAAATACAAGATAATTAATAATATCCTAAAAAATAGGATATGTTAGGTCATGTAAACTGTGACTTCATTCTTAAACGTACAATACACTACCAGTCAAAAGTTTTTGAACAGTAAAATTTTTAATGTTTTTTTTTTTTTAAAAAAAGTCTCTTCTGCTCACCAAGCCTGCATTTATTTGATCCAAAGTAATGTTTTACTACTTAAAATAACTGTTTTCTATTTAAATATATTTTTAAAATGTAATTTATTCCTGTGATTTCAAAGCTGAATTTTTAGTATCATCTCCAGTCACATGATCCTTCAGAAAACATTCTAATATTCTGATTTGCTGCTCAAAAAACATTTATTATTATTATTATGTTGAAAACAGCTGAGTAGATTTTTTTTCAGGTTTCTTTGATGAGTTTAGAAGAGCAGCATTTATCTGAAATACTGTAGAAAGCTTTTTTAACATTATAAATGTCTTTATCATCACCTTTGATCAATTTAAAGCATCCATGCTCAGTAGAAGTATTAAGTTCTAAAACTCCCCCCTCCCAGACCTCTATGGAGGTCTGTCAAATGAATGTAAACATGTTTTAAACAGAGTTGAGTGTACTACACTTTTTTCGAGTAGCTGAAAGCATAATCAAATTAGTCAAAATATTTAATAAACTAGCAAACAAGAAGCAGGGAATACATGGAACTTTGTGAAGTTTTTGTGATTGACAGTGCTGCAGGGTTTTGTGGATGCTGATTCCGTGGGGGCCTGGAAACACAGCGTGTTCAGATGAATCCTGGGTAACTGGATGTGCTTAGGTGCGTGGTACAGCGCTAGTATCGCGTTATTTTTAAGTACACCCGTTTGATCTTCACATACACCAGGCACAGCTCCTGCAGCACCTGTGAGGTTTTGACAAAGAACTAGTAATACAGTGATTTTTCCGCTCTTATGCAATACAAATGAGATTTGGATGGAGGATGGGTGGTGTGAGGACAAATGGAAAGAGAGAGAAGCAAGCGGAGCAAAATTACCTGGTAGGAACCATTGCGTGCGGCTCCCGAGACTAGCATGAGGACAGAAGATGAAGAACATTCCCACTCCTGCTTACATAACTAACATATATACACCAACACCCACAAGACATGGCCGCCTCAGGCTCCCAATGACACACACTGCAGAGATTACAGAAGCAGAGAATGTGTTCTGTAACAGTAGCGTCAGATGATGAAATGTGTTTGTGTTCACTGACGCACAAACTTTAGGGGTATTTTTGTCTCTAACTTTGTGTCTGGGGTGTTTTTGAAGTGGAAGTACAGAGTGTTGTGGTTCAGGTCAGGTCTCAGATGACAGACACTCACTGAGGTTTGTGGGTAAATGTAAGGAAAATCTGTCCGGGTCTTATTTCGCTCCAAAATCAAAACAGAAATGTAAGAAGTTAAATAAGAAAATTAAGCTTTTTTGGAACCATTATTTAACATTTATTTTGTGACACTTAGGTATGTTTTACATCAAATTATTAGTATTTTTTTTTCCGTGTGTATGTATATATTTATTTATTAGTAGTTCTAATTATTCTCAGTGATGATTCTTATTATTGTAAATAAATGAATATGAATATGTTAATGTACATATGAATACAGCAATATGAATATAAATAATTATACATACACTGCCATTCACAGTAAGGTTTTTGTATTATTAACGTAAATTTTGTGACAGTTGAGTATTTTTGACGTTAAATTATTAGTGTTTTTTGTTTTGATTTTACTCCTTTTTTCAGTAATCAAATTATTCTCAGTGGTGATTCATGTTGCTGTAAATAAATGGATATGAATATATTAATATAAATATGAATATAATATAAAGAAATAATTAATTATACACTGGCATTAACAATACGGTTTTTGCATTATTAACATTATTTTGTGACATTTAAGTATGCTTTACATTAAATTATTAGTATTTCTTTGTATTTAGATTTTTATTTATTTATTAGTAGTTCTAATTATTCTCAGTGGCGATTCTAATTACTGTAAATAAATTAATATGAATATATTAATGTAAATATAAATATAAAATAAATCAATAATTATATATACACTGCCGTTCACAGCACGGTTTTTGTATTATTAACATCAATTTTGTAACAGTTAAGTATGTTTTACATTAAATTATTATTATTTTTATTTAGATTTGTTTGTTTGATTTTAGTAATTCTAATTAGTAATTCTCAGTGGTGATTCTTATTACTGTAAATAAATTAAAATGAATATATTTATAAAAATATGTATATAATGTAAATAAATATATATACACTGCCGTTCACAATAAGGTTTTTGTATTATTAACACTGATTTTGAGACACTTAAGTATGTTTTACATTTAAATTTAGTATGTTTTATTATTTATTTATTTGTTTGTTTGTTTGTAATTTTAATTATTCTCAGTGGTGATTTTTGTTACTGTAAATAAATTAATATGAATAAATTAATATAAATAAATAATTATATATACACCGACATTGACTGTAAGGGTTTTGTATTATTAACATTAATTTTGTGACAGTTAAGTATGTTTTATATTAAATTATTATTATTTATTTATTTATTTGTATTCTCAGTAGTGATTTTTATTACTGTGAATAAATAAATATCAATATATTATTAAAAATATAAATAAATAAATATTAATATAATATAAATAAATAACTATATATACACTGCTGTTCACAAATTTGGGAACATTTTTTAAATGTTTTTAAAACAACCGTTACTCATCAGTGTCTCATCTCGATCCTTCAGACATCATTCTACAATGCAGATTTGGTGCTAAAGAAATATTTCTTATTATTATCAGTGTTGAAAACAATTGTGCTGCTTAATATTCCAGTAAAAACTTTTTTGTAGTATTTACTTTCACGTTTAAATTCTTTAGTGCTTCCTTGATTCATTTTAGAATAAAATTATACACTGCAAATTTCTATTGTGTACTACTTGTGCAGTTTTATGCTATACATGCTTTGCGTATGATGTGCATTACACATCACAGTTTGTTTGTTTGTTTTTTTATTTATTGCATAGTTCTAAAAAAAAAATTCTGATTCTAAAAAATGGATTATTTTCTTTCATGTTTTGTGAGATACTGAGGTAAGTCAGCACACAAAGAATGTCTCCCCCTCCGTCTCGCATCTGGAGACTTAAAAACTGCTTGGTGATAGAATCAACTCACCCACTCCCTCTCTCCCTTGCTCCCTCCCTCCCTCTCTCCTTTTCTCCTCCCACTCTTTCTTCCTCTCGCTCTCTGTGTTTTCTGGAGATCAGATGTTGAGAAGAGCGCAGCAGGAGAGAGATGCGGACAGAGGAGAGAGTTACTTTAACATTCACCGAAGGATCTATAGTTCAATTATTAAGCCTGAGAGAAGACAAAACCATGGCAATGTTTACTTTCCTCCAGAAATGAGCCCTTTGTTTCACAGGGTCCATTTCTCAGCAGATTTTTAATCATTTTTAACTGCTCCATCCTCAGAGAGCTCTAAACACAAGACGTGAAGAATTTGGTCTTTAAACTCCAAGTAAAGGAATCAGAAAAAAATAGTTTTATTTACTGTGAAGAGTTTGGTTGTGCCGTTGGGAATCGCTGCACTGGTGTTCTGGGGGTCAGTGCCCCTTCTCTTTCCTCGTGCGTGGCTGCGAGAGGAACACAAGTCAGGATGACAGAGATCGTGGTGACGGACTGTAATCTGAACTCGGTGTGTGAGCGCGTGGAGCAGCACTGCTGCGTGGACGATCCTTCAGCCATCAAAAGACACACCAACACCGGCGCCAAACTGTGGGGCCGTGTGCGCAGTAAACTACTCCGACAAAAGGTCACTCGCTCTTTCATTCTCTCTCCATCTGTTACATCCTCTCTGCAGCTTCTGCTCTCATTCTCTCAATCTGTTTTCTGCCTGTTTCCTGGTCTTTAACTGACTGAAAGTCAGTTATCATACTGTCTATCCGCTTGGTTGATCCTTGTGAAAGGTATTTGCATCTTTGTAGCAGAACAGTTCTATCTCTCTTGTACCTCCTTTCTTCTTCACCTGTATACGTTTCGTTCTTCAGAAGATTGGTACATATTGCACCAATTTAAATATATGATGGGGGTAATTAATAGTGATGAAAGTATGCTTTTCCTCCTTTCTTTACTTTTGTACATTGGTGGTTTGTTCACTCTTGTTTTATGAATGAGTGTGTTCAGTGTTGTTGGATGTTAGATGTTAGTTGGGCTGTAGTGTGTGTGTGGGCTGGCTGCAGTTAGAGGTTAATTATCACTTTAACCTGTGGTCCTCAGAGCCCCTGGCAAGTATCACCCACCCACTGATGGAGGTCAATTAATCACACCTTTACTCTCACACACAGCACTGAATAATCTTTTAGTAATAATTACAATACCAGAATGCAATTGCATAGGCTCTTATAGGACCTAGTTGAGATCTAGGCGAATGGATGTTTTGATGGTGGAACTGCAGGGGATTTGTGTGATTGTGATAGACATCCCAATCGAATGCAAACTTATTTAAGGATCAATTTTATTTTCAAATTAAGTGTGTAAAATAAAAATGAACAAAAAACATGTACATTACCAGTCTAAAGTCTTTTTTTTTTTTGTATTTTTCTAAAGAAGTCTCTTTTGCTCACCAAGCCTGCATTTATTTGATCCAAAGTACCGTACAAACAGTACAATTGAAATATTTTATTATTTAAAATAACTGTTTTCTATTTGAATATATTTGAAATGTAATTTATTCACGTGATCAAAGCTCAATTTTCAGCATCATTAATTCAGTCACATGATCATTCAGAAATCATTCTTATATTCTGATTTGCTGTTCAAGAAACATTTTTATAATTATATTATTATTGTCAGTATTTAAAAACAGTTGAGTGCATTTTTTCAGGATTCTTTGATGAATGGAAAGATCCAAATATCAGCATTTATCTGAGAGCAGGGATGCTTTAAATTGATCAAAAGGGACATTTATAATGTAACAAATGATTTCTATTTCAGATCAATTTTCTATTCATCAAAGAAACCTGAAAAACATCTACTGTGTTTAACATCATAATATTAATAAATGTTTTTTTAGCAGCAAATCAGAATATTAGAATGATTTCTGAATGATCATGTGACTGGAGTAGTGATGCTAAAAATTTTGCTTTGAAATTACAGGAATAAATTACATTTTAAAATATATTCATGTTATTTTAAATAGTAAAAATATTTCAAAATTTGACTGCTTTTGCTGTATTTTGGATCAAATAAATGCAGGCTTGGTGAGCAGAAGAGACTTCTTTAAAAAACATTACAAATCTTACTTTAGTAGTGTATTTGAATAAAACTAGCCATGCAATTATTATTGATTATTTATTTAAATATTATTTATTACTTATTTGAATAATTATTAATTAATTAATTGACTTAAAATCTCATGGTGTACTGCAAAAAATATATATTACTGTTAAAAATGTTGAAGTCAGTAAGATTTTTTTATGTTTTGAAAGAGGTCTCTTATTATAACTGAGGTTGCATTTATTTATTTATTAATTTATTTTACAGTAAAATTGTGAAAATGTTATTACAGTTAACTGTTTTTAATATCTCTAAAAATGCCATTTATTCTTTATTCTTTCTCATTACTTCAGTGTCACTAATACTGTCATTCTAATATGCTAATATGCATTCTAATTTGCTGCTCAAGAAACATTTCTTAGTATTATCAATGTTCAGCTGCTTATTTTTTGTTTTGTTTTTTATTTATGTGTGTTTAAACCATGATACATTTTTTCATGATACCTTGGTGAATATAAAGCTCAAAAAGTTCAAAAGAACTGCATTTATGAAATTGAACTCTTTTGTAACATTATAAATGTCTTTACTGTTGCTTTTGATTAGTTTAATGCCCATTTGCTGAATACAAGTAAGAAAAACTGTACTGACCTCAAAGTTTTGATCAGTAGTGTAAATCTAAGTTTCACACAGCAAGAAAAGATGATTTCAGGTCAATGTCATTTCTAGTGTGACTACTGTAGCTTTAATGGAATCTCACTGGTGTAATATGATCGAGTTTATTTTATATCAGTGTTCAATGTTGCTGAATGATTGTTCTGCTGTGATGAGATCAGGGCCTTCACACTCTGCGTGTAACCGTGGGAGTTAGGTGTGCAGCTGCGTGTGTGTGTTTGTGTTTGTGTGCCGAAGTGAGTCGGCGAAATCTAGGTCTCTCCACGTGGGGTATGTGCCCTGCCAGCACTTTGAGCAGTAATTTATGTGCATAGTCTCTCTGGCTATAAGAACAAAGCATTTTAGCCTCTGCTGTATTTCTGTGTCCTCTGCCCAGTCAGGTCAATGCTCTTCCTGATCCGCTGACCCGGGACTGACCGTAGAGACAGATTACAGACAAAGACCCCTCATATGTAGCTATAACACACATCACTGTGACTCTAGGATAATAGATTTTGTTATTAACACACAACAAAGCAAGACACCCATGGCTTTCCATGTGGCAAGCACATGCTCCCTGTCTCTTGCATTGTATTTCTCTGACTTCCTTTCCTTCTGTTGTTTCTCAAACATCATTCTGGTTTAATCAGATATATAGCCGCTTGTTCATTTCTAGAAGGAATTGTTCCTGTAACTCACATATACATATAGACACACCCTGTCTTTGTCTTTGTCTACCCACAGGTATTGACACATAAAGGCTGTCTGTTAAAGGTAGACACAGACAGTTGCTCAATATATAGTCATATTCAGTCACAGGTGTAATAGATACACACATAATTGCCACTTACTGGCAATTACGTTTATAAACAAACCTCATTTTGCAGTCATTTGCACTTTAAAATGCTTTGAAACACACTCTCTCACACACAGATGGCCAGTCTCATTGACTGAATCTTGAATGAGTCTTTGTGGCTAAGAGAGTGTGTGTGTTTATCTGTATGAGTGTGTTCCTTTGATATGGTCATGAATGATCCCAATGTTGTCTCATGACCTGCTTATAAAGTTTGACCTCCACAGACGCGCTTTCATTTGATAAACGTAAATCTCAACAGAACCACCACTTCAACCCCTCAGGCCAGAACCATTGGCTGTGTCCAAAATTGCCCCCCTAAACCCTTTGTTGGTATATAGTGCACTATTTGAGGAAACAGTCATTTGTAGTGGGCTACCAAACCATAGTGCACATTATCGAGTGTCCACATTCAATCCCAGAGTGCATTGCATTCAATGTACACTGAATGGCTAGCTGTTAGAGAAAACCCATGTACTGTGATGCTTGTACCCAATCAAACTCTTCTGCATTTTGCCGCAAAATAGGTAGATGATTGATTGAGAATGCATTTTTTGCAGGAATTGCCATTTTGACACTGTTGGATTGCCACTTGAGGTAAAATCCAATATCAAATCTTACTCCTGAAGCAGAACTAGTTGGGAATCGCTGCTCTTTATGCAAGCACAGATTTCAAATGCATTGCCAACCCATTGTAAGTGCAGTTCATTTCTACAGTAATTTATGAGCACATTTTCTTTACTGTGGCGCTAAAGGGATAAATTGAAATTGAAAATTCCGTCACTATTTATTCACCCTCATGTCATTTCAAACTTGTATGACTTTCTTTGTTCTGTGGAACATAATAGATTAACATTGCACCCAACTGAATTTCATTGACTTTTTATGTTCCTCAGAAGAGAGAAAGTCATATAGCTTTACAGCAGCATGATTGATGGGTAATAAAGACAGACCTTTCATTTTTAGGTGAACCGCCCTTGCAACAAACCTTAATGGGATAGTTCACCCAAAAGTTACAATTCTGTCATTAATCACTCACCCTCATGTCGTTCTAAACCTGTAAGACCTTTGATCTTCGGAACAAAAATTAAGATATTTTTGATGAAATCCAAGAGCTTTCTGACCCTACATAGACAGCAACAGAACTGACACGTTCAAGGCCCAGAAATGTAGTAAGAACATTTTTAGAACAGTCCATGTGACATCAGTGGTTTAATCTTAATTTGAAGAAGCTATGAGAATACGTTTTGTGTACAAAGGAAACAAAAATAATGACTTTATTCAACAATTTCTTTTTCTCCATGTCAGTCTTCGACGCATATTCACGACCGTACCACAATGTATGCACACAGTGCTGCTAACGCAGGAGCTTGCGTAAAATTATTAGTATTATTTTCTTTGCACACAAAAACTATTCTCATAGCTTCATAAAATTACGGTTGAACCACAGATGTCACATGAACTATTTTAACCGTGTTCTTACTACCTTTCTGGGCCTTGAACGTTTCTGTTTGCAGGGTCAGAAAGCTCTCGGATTACATCAAAAATATCTTAATTTGTGTTCTGAGGATGAACGAAGGTCTTACAGGTTTGGAACAACATAAGGGTGAGTAATTAACGACATAATTGTCATTATTGAGTGAACTATACCTTTAATTATACCTTTAATGCTCAAGGAGCATATGCTAATATACCATATTCAGTAAACTGTTGCTGGATTTGACAGCAGTTGACCTGAAAGAGAAAACTGATTGTAAGAAGACAGTTCACACTAATGTTCGCTATAGTGCCCCTTGTGGCAATGCAGAAATTATTCCTCCTTTCAAAGGAATAAGAGAACAGAAGGAGGAAGGGTCTGTGTGAAAGAGATGTATTATGCACGAGAAGAAGAATATATCCCCAGAGATGAAGCCATCCTCGGCTGTAACTATCTTCTCTCCAGCCTATACTGCTTTACAAATGGTGCTCCGGGTTATAACATGCTAATGACTGAACCACTGATGAACCCTGCTCCTCTATAAAGGCCTTTAAATGCCAGCTATATGCTAATGGATGCTTTTATCACCTACATAAATCTTCGGCTGCCAGTGTGAGGGCACCAGACCCCTACGAGGGGCTACTGGAGCCCCACAAGGCCTTGCTTTTTGGGCTAACGAGATGGAGGAGGGTGCTGGTGAGGTCCGTTACTGGACACAACAGCTGTTGACCTGCTTGGATTTCTTTTTTTATACAGTTAAGTGCTGTGGTCGTACCATGGTACATTGATGGGAACAACATGGTACTTTGATGTACAGTATGTGACCCTGGACCACAAAACCAGTCTTACAGTAAGTAGCATAGGTATATTTGTAGCAATAGCCAAAAATACATTGTATGGGTCAAAATGATTAATTTTTCTTTTATGCCAAAAAATCATTAGGATATAAGTAAAGATCATGTTCCATTAAAATATTTAGTAAATTTCCTACCATAAATATATTGAAACTTAATTTTTGATTAGTAATATGCGTTGCTTAGAAATTCATTTTGGCAACTTTAAAGGTTATTTCTCAGCATTTAGATTTTTTTGCACTCACAGATTCCAGATTTTCAAATAGTTGTTTCAAAAAACTGACCTTTATGACTGTTTTTCTGCTGCAGGGTCACGTATGTCATGTCATTTTTACGCTGTCTAGTGTACGCCATTGTATCATGTAAAAAATACATGGAATGTTTGTGTGTGATTCAGTAATTCTTTCACGTTTTGTTTCGTGATGATTTGTGCAATTGTACCAAATGGGTCCGTGAGGAATTGTGTTATTCATGGTTCTCTTTTAGCAGATGTTTAGCTTGATTTATGACACTGTCCTCTTTTAGGTTAACTGGCTTGCATTTATTAGCAACAGAGACATTAGCATCTAATGGGAACTGCCGTAATGAAAGTCTGTTAAAATGTTAAAATGCTCCATAACTTTCAGGGTATTTACGATAGCTGGATTTCTTGTCCTGGGGTTGCTGTTTCTTTTAGTGCTTGTAGTTACTTTTAGTTCTATTTTTAGCAGCCACACAAACAAAAATCTTTTGGTCATGTTTTTGGACACTTACAATAGCAATACCTTGTTTTATGATTATTCTATTGTGTTCTTCCTTTATAAAAACATACATACTATAGTAATACCTGGGACTTTGGTATTACTGTAAACAGTACTTCCGAGAATACCATACTGTGTTCAAAGAAATGCTTTTTTACCATAGTGCATGTACTACAGTTGAGGTCAAAAGTGTACACCCCCTTTTAAGAATCTGCTAAATGTTAATTATTTTACCAAAATAAGGGGAATCATAAAAAAATGCATGTTATTTTTTATTTAGTACTGACCTCAATAAGATATTTGTGATATAAAAGATGTTTACATATAGTCCACAAGAGAAAATTATAGTTTAATTTATAAATATGACCCTGTTCAAAGGTTTACATTCCCTTGATTCTTAATACTGTGTTGTTACCTGAATGATCCACAGCTGTGTTTTTTGTTTAGTAATAGTTCATGAGTCCCTTGTTTGTCCTGAACAGTTAAACTGCCTGCTGTCTGTCAGAAAAAACTGTATATAAACTGAACAACTGTACAAATTGGTCATTCAGTACTATGGCTTATATTAAGGTTCTATGGTATTACCATCTGATGCTGTCGCTGTAACATGGTACAACCAGTACTTTGGTCACAAGTGTTGTGTTTAAATACCTTATATGGAAAAGCTTTAAGTATGTTGTGCGAAAAATATGTATGATGATGGTAAACGATGTGAGCATGACAGTGATGACCGTGTTTATGAGTCAGCAGATTATTGGCATTTCCTGTGTGATTAAGTTACGTTTACTGGAAGAGGCCCAGTCCAGCCCGGCAGGCCGAGCCTGTGACATCAGCCCAATGCATCAGAACACTAAAGCAAACATCAGTCTGACCTCCACACCAGCCTTGAATACCACAGTAATTACGGCTTTTTCCCACACCACACGCTGAGCAAATGCACGTTTTTCCTGCAAATGCCAAAACTTCTCCAGAGTGAGAGCTGTAACTACTGGCCACATGCTACAGAGAGAGATGTGAGTCTGGCTGTAATGTGTCATATAGTCTTAGATAGGTTGGTCAGGATGTTATGAAACAGAGCTTGTTATCTTACTGTGAGCTTGTTTGTGGTGTTCATTTTAGTGCTCTAGCCTGCATAGCTCCCTGAGTGTTCTTACAGTGTAAACAAAGCGGCATAAATACATGTTTTGTTACTGTATTCGTGCATGTTTGCTCACAACATGAGTCACATTACATCTTCAGCCATGCGTTAAGCTTTATTATGCAATACCAAGGCTCTTTATGTAAGGAGGACGAGCACAGAGCTACACCAGTCAAACAAATCCACCTCCGTTCATTCATACATCTGACAGCACACCGGAGCTGGATGTTATACAGTATGAAAGATGAGTTTGACTGTTTTGACTTTTGACTGCAACCTCCGACAGATTGGATTGAGTAGAGATGGGATTTGAGAAATGGTTTTCCTCTGAACCAATTTTGATTTTGGTTTGTCTTGATTTCTTTCATGATATTTGCTTCCAGTATTGGTTTTTTCAGTGCCTGGATTCTTCTGCACCTGCTGACAGATCCTAAAATACTCTTGACAGTGTTTTCTGCACTGTTTCTGAATTTACACTGCTGTGACAAAGAAATTATGTTATGAGCTTGCAGTCTCATCATTTTATTTCCCTGTCCTTGCTGTATACTAATACACCACCTTTCAAAATTTTGAAGTATAAGAATTTGTTTTACAGCAAAACGGCCATATTAAGTGTCTCAATTAAAAATAACTTTTCTATTTTAATACATTTTAAAATGGAATTTATTCCTGTGATGCAAAGCTGAATTTTCAGCATCATTACTCCAGTCTTCAGTGTCACATGATCCTTCAGAAATCATTGGAATATGCTAAATTGCTGCTTAAAAAACATTTCTTCTTATTAATTGTGCTGCTTAATATTTCTGTACTATATGTTTTTCAGGATTCTTTGATAAATAAACAGATAAAAAGAGCTATTTATTTGAAACTTTTCATCAAAAATGTCCTGGCAGTGAATGGTAATCGAGATTTTCAAGCCCAAAAAAGTACATCCAACCATCATAAAAAATACTCCACACGGCTCCAGGGGGTTAACTAAGCTATTCTAAAGTGCATCGATGCGTCTGTGTAAGAAAAAAATCTTTATTTAAAACTTTAGAAACACCAATCTCTAATACTCTACATGCATCCATGCATTTTAATTGTCTGATTATCTCAAACAATACAAGCTGTAAATGATTGCCATGTGCTACAAGGTACAGTGGCTACAAATTACACTGTGGAATTCATTGCTAGGAAGAGACGAAGGAAATGTAAAGAGAAAAAAGGTTTAAACTCTACTTGAGGAATGTGAATAAAATATTTGATTTCTCTTTGATCAAACAAAGTCATGTAATTGCGACTGAGACAGTAGACTGTGTGCGTGTCTCTGCAGATATTACCAGCACGATCTGTTTGATGTATTTAAAGGATTCTCCAGCGACGTGTTCTAGACAGAGTAGCGTGATTGGCCAGTGAGGTCAGTGTAACCTTAGTTTGGTGAAAAATGTGCAGTCTGTCAGCCAACAGCTCTTCTCAGCTGTGTGTGGCTCTACACTGATGCAAGGTGTGTGCGTGTATGTTTATACACGTATACCTAATTAGAAGGAGTGAGCTTTTATGGTCATCTCTACAAGGACTTGAGTGCTGCATGCACCTGCTGTATTTGTAACAAATGCACTGCTATCAAGTTCTTCCTCCCTTTGTTCTCTGTAAGGATCCTCTGTGCAGAGTCTCTTTGACTCGAGAGAGAGCAGAGAGAGGCCGGCCAGAGAACACAGTGTTCCTGCTCTGTACAGCAGCAGGCTGGCAGAACAGAGGGAGACGAGGGAGACGGGGTGGGCGGTGGGGGACACGCTGTATGAGAGAGAACGAGACAGCAGGAAAGAAGAACAGAATGGAGATCTGTATCTCCAAAAGTTTAGTGTAAGATGTGCTCTATACTGACTATAACACAAAATGAAATAAATATTTCTTATTACCCTGATAATCCTATATTTTTCAGTATGTATAATGGGAGCACTGTGGGGGGGTTTTGGAGCATGTGTTGTGATAAAACCACCAATGTGTTTCCTGATAAAATGTGGTTTCTAGGCATCTAGTTTGGCAATACCTTGTTTTTTATGTACTATATTAATACCATGCAACATATATGGTGTTAAATCACATGGAAATACTATGATACTTATATAAAAAAAATCCAAAACACCAAAACACTGGGCTACTTTACTACTGTTGCCGCGGGTTGTTTTTGATGTCTGCAGGTTGAAGCGACCCTTGAAATGCGAAATTACCAGGAGAACACCGTCAAAAAACAGAATGCGACAGGGGAACCCCCTCGAAATGCGTTTGGGCTACTTTTGGGCTACTTTTGAGGAGCCATTGGGCGGGTTTTGTTGTGAAAACCTGGCAACCCTGATTACACCGTTTTCTATGGCTGCATGATATATTGAACCCATTTAAAATCATAATAAATCATAAGACTATTGTGAATTCACAAATGCTGCGATTCAATAAATAAATACATGTGTAAATCATTTATAAACCGAAACCAACACTGGAAAATACATCATCATGTTTCTAAATATGCTACGGTAACTGTTCATCTCGATTTCAAAATAAAAGCTCAAACCCTCACTCTGAGTTTACACGTTTTGATGTCCACATATTCAAGAAATTACAGTGGCTGTAATTGCCAAATATTAAAGATTAAGTGGCCATTTTAATTAAATGTTGTTTAATTAATATTAAACAGGGATTAGATCGAGTAGTAAAATGTAAAAACAATGAATATATACCTTGACAATAGCATGGTTTTTGAGTGTGTGCCATGGTAATATCATATTTTTCTGGGAATGTACTATGGTAATGCTTTTTTATTCATGTTGTGTGGTGTTATGATGTTGTTTTTATATTTATTTTGATAATATGATTACTAGATATTTGCTATAGTAAGTGTTACCCTTTTTTCTCAGAGTATGTTTTTGTGATTGACCCCATTTCCACGATGAATCTTCGTGTGGCTGTTATTAGAGGGATTGCTTGAGGTTGTCATGGACCAGAGTTTCTCAGAATCTCATTCTCTCCTTTTCTAAGCTTTTGGTTCAGCCAACATAAACCTCATTCTTACATCTACACGGATGCTCTTAATTCAAAACATTTCAGAGCTGAAGAGCTCTCATCTTTGTTTTGGTTGTACAATCCCTGAGCGATTAAATGAGGACGGTGATGATACAGTACTATTGACCGGTGTGGTCCACAGGACGGTTGGCCCATGCTGAGAGTGATGAGAACAAGTTTTCTCTCTGACCTTTACCCCACCTCTAACATGATCATCCAGTCTGGCTTATTGGGAATCAATTGCGTACGCTGTTGAAATAATCCCATAGACATTCGTTTTGGGCTCTTTCATCCCAAACTTTGAGATTTCCCAGAGGAAAGTGAAAAGTGGTGTTTGTGGGGTGATGTGAGGTGAAATCCCCCAGGAATTTTACTAAGAGTTTAGAGAAAAGCACTTGGGCAGATGAGGTGACCGCAAGGCGAGTCTTTGTAAGGGTAAGCCGTTTAGCTGTAGTAAAGGATTTTCTTGACATATCATAGATCCGTTTGATTTCATACATTTTTAATAAAGTGTGATAAGAAACACCAGAAGGTTAGATGCTTCCCAGAAGAAAAGGCTAAAGTAAGGGCGTGTGTATTTGGGATCTGTAAGGCTAGAATACAGCTTTCAGAAATTGTAATGATAAATGCTGTTATTTTTATTAATAGTTTGTAAAGAGAATGACAACTACAAGTGATCTGACATATTGACCCATATGACTGTGTCAGGGTCAGTACATCTCTTAAATGATCAGATAATTTGATCTGGATTAACCTCAGAACCGCAGTGAAAAACAGACTCTCTGCGTCCTAAATGCTGACCTTATAATATCCATTTATTACCCTGTTAATTTGAACGGCGTAAACATGTCATATTAGTTTAGCGGTGGGATAAAAACAAGTCTGCAAGCATTCTGTAAATATCTGATAAGAATCTGATTATAGCCCTAATATGTGTATAAACAGCATCAGTAATGATGATTTCCCACTAATTCTATTGAGAGAATTGATTTTAGCGATACAAGCTAACTCAGTTTTATGTGCTTGACGGACCTTGTCTGACATCCTCATAAAAAACTCTTCAACCTACGCATGTTTTCCTGTAAATGTTAATTTTATGACAGTTTTGTCAGCATGTGTGCTGTTTGTGTTCCCTTGTGCATCTGCCAACTTCATGGTGATTGCCAGTGAAGTTTAATTAAACGCATATGCACAGATATTGGTTTAAATTGAGTTTTAGTTCAGATCGGTACAGCCCATTTAGTTGATTTCTAACAGTGATCAGTAAGTGGTCCAGGCTGTCAGGTTGTGTATTATTGTGTACCTTACATTTGGGTTTGATTGACAGATTAGTTTAAGAGTAGGGAGGGTCCTCCCTAGATAGCCCTTCCCATCATCCATCTTGTCTGTGGCATGTAGCATGGGAAACTGGTGTGTATGTGAGAGAGAGTTTAACCAAGGCTGTTCTCCTCAGAGAGTTTTGTGTTAATGGAAACAGCACAGAGTGGTTTTCCTTATATGTTAACAGGACAGTAGCCCGAAAGCACCTAAATATCATAGTGTGGGTTCTTATGAACTATGGGTAATACCAAACACTCTATGGTATGTGTGACGGAAATGCCCAGATCTCTTAATATAACGTGTTTTGTCACGTGATTCTGTGATTCTGGTCACACTTTATTTTAAGGTCCAATTCTTGCAATTAACAAACCAATAACTATGACTTTTGCCTCAATAAGCTACTAATTTGCTGCTTATTAGTAGTTAATAAGGTAGTTGTTAATTTTAGGTATTGGGTAGGATTAGGGATTGTAGAATATGGTCATGCAGTATATGCACTAATTAATAGCCAATATGTTATGAATGTGCATGCTAATAAGCAACTAGTTAATAGTGAGAATAGTTCCCTGTACTAAAGTGTTACCTTGATACTTGCTTTGTTGATTTATGTTGTGTTTATAGTGCTGTGTTTCAGTGAAGTATTCATTATAGAGCTTGCTTTGGGTTTGATTTATCCATGCTGGACTCCTGCTCTCATGCAGCAGTGTAGTACAATTAAAGGTATGGTTCACCCAAAAATGAAATTCTGTCTTCAATTACCCCCATGTCATTCCAAACCTGTAAGACCTTTGTTCATCTTTGGAGCATAAATAAGGTTATTTTTGATGAAATCCGAGAGCTCTCTGACCCTCCATAGACAGCAGGGGCCCTATCATGTTCAAGGTCCAGAAAGCTAGTCACAGGAAGTCACATGGACTATTTTGTCGATGCTCTTGGTACCTTTCTGGACCTTGAACGTGGTAGGACCCTTGCTGTCTATGGAGGGTCAGAGAGCACTTGAATTTTATCAAACATATCTTAATTTGTGTTTCGAAGATAAATGAACGATTGAGGGACGACGTGAGGGTGAGTAAGTAATGAGAGAATTTTTATTTTTGGGTGAACTGTCCCTTTAACTTCATCACATTTATGATCTAGATATGTAATAACAAGGGAAGAATTCTACTGTGAGTTTCTCAGGGTTTTTTATAGAAAGGACTGCATGGGAATTCTTAGATAGAATAGCAAAATGATTTTGAGTCATCTTTAACAAAAAAAAAAAAACACAGAGAGAAGGGAAATAGATAAAAATAAACCCTGTTGTTACAAATGTTCACATAAAGAGTTTGCATGTAGAAATAGACATACTATGTAGCAAATCCACCTCAAAGACTGCTTTATTGCTTGCATCGTTGCAAAATGTAAACTATATTATCGGCCAGCTCTAATCTGCTAAATGCAACTATGACGCATTAAGAAATTATACATTTTTGTCATAGTGATTTTCATTAAAGCTCCTTTGAAACATTGTGTATTATGAAATAAGCTATACAAATAAATACATTTGAAATTTAGCATACAGTGTAGGTGTTTTACTGATATATTGCTCAAAAAATTTAATTAAAATTAAATCTGAAATACCCTGATAAACAACTTTTGTACTGAGCTGTTTTTGTACTTTGGTTGTTTTTTCTAAGCCTCATGGTATTGGTATTTATTGTTGAAATGTTTCTTGATTTCTTAATAATCCTCCAGCACTCTTGGTCTGTTGTGGTCTCTCAGCACTAACATTTGACCTATGACAATATTCTTTGAGGCCATAGTGTTTGCATTGTATTAGGCAACAATAATTGAATCAAACTGTTCTGTGTGTAATGATGAAGTCATTCTCACACTCATTTCTCTCTGTCTCTTTACAGCTGGACCCACAGACAGTGCAGTCCAAAAACTGGCATATGGACGTCATAGAAATGAATGGGGTACGTTATTTAGCATGTTAATACTTTTTTTTTATTATTATTGCCCTACACATAGTGTCCTGTGATTTATCTAATTTATAATTCCTTTTCAGATTAAAGTGGAGTTTTCCATGAAGTTCACAAGTCGGGACTTAAGTTTGAAGCGAACGCCATCTAAAAAACAGAGCGGCGTGTTTGGGGTCAAAATCAGCGTGGTAACAAAGTAAGTAAAATCTCAAGCCCTTTCTAAATGCATGTTATTGATTTTATTGTGCATTTGTTGCATTTGCTGCATTTTCTTTTCTTTCTTTTTTTTCTTTAAATAAGGGCAAAAAGATTTGTTATTTCAGTTTCAGTACAACTTTAAACATTCAAAATATACTACATCAATACACTACATCTTTATAAAGGATTTAGGCTTACTGAACAGCAGTATTTGTCAATGTGTGCACAGTTTCTGTCTGTATGTTTACATGATGTACATTGATTTTGCCTGTTGTTGTTCCTCAGGCGCGAGCGCTCCAAGGTGCCTTACATTGTGCGGCAGTGCATTGAGGAAGTGGAGAAGCGAGGGATTGATGAAGTGGGCATTTACAGGATCTCTGGAGTGGCCACAGACATCCAGGCCCTCAAAGCTGCGTTTGACGCCAGTAAGAGACTCTTAACCATTTACACTTCACACGCTCATGTAACTACTATATGGTCCATTCTAAAAAATTGCTACAAACTGCTGTCCTACAACCAAAATACACATTTAAAGGAGAAATCCACTTCCAAAACAAAGATTCACATATAATGTACTCACCCCCTTGTCATCCAAGCTGTTCATGTCTTTCTTTCTTCAGTCGTAGATGGGAGTAGATAGGTCCCATCTTCTGAAGTAAATGTTCAAAAGTATGAAAAATCTGTGTGCAACTTTAAAGAATGTCTCTACCAAACACCATTTTTCAATAATTAAACACTTTTAGGAGAGTTATTCCAAAACATTTCATTTTTATGTGTGTACCACTGTTCAGAACTGTGCTAGCTAACCATGTGCTGATTAGCATCTTTGAGCTAGCTTCAAAAGTATCTAAAATGGTCACTACCGAAACAGTCACGACCGAAAACATTTGGCGAAGTTTCATAGTAACGTCTTTGTTTTTTGGGTGTTATTCCATAAATTTGTCACTACTGTAACAGTCACGACCGAAACATGTCCTGATTGTTTTGGTAGTGACAAAAGGGAACATGTAGTCCTTTATTTGGGGGAAATAAGCAAAATTTTAGTACAGTGATGTTTAAGTAGTGTTTTTTTAGTGTGTGGGTTAAAATTCGTTAATGTGATGTGGTCATTACCAAAACATTACCGTCACTACCGAAAATGTGCAGTCACTACCAAAACATGGTATGTTTTGTCAAAAATAAATTATGTTGAATTATCAACTAAGATGTTTTGATAGTGTTTGGTTCAATGTATATTCAGACTAATGAATCCTGAAGTTTAAAATCAGTATGATCAGCTTTTTGCCTTTTACAGGAAAAATTGGATTCAAAATACAACAAATCTCATATATCAAACTTGAATTATTGTTAAAATTGTAACTGGTATTGATTTATTTCTGAAAACCTAAAATAGAAAGAAATATATTTACAAGTTTGATTTCGATAGTGACAAATTTGGGGATACGACAAATATTCCAAAATTTTCTGAAAATACAATATGAGAATTAACTGCACAATTACTAGAAATGTGTACCTTGAATATTGTAGTTTGCATACATACAAAATTTGTGGAAGAAGACGTTTCAAGACGTTTTCAACTGTGACTTTGAACTAATTCTGTAGAATGGCCCATATATGCAAAAGTACAAAATGAGTCTTAATTTTTTTATTTTGTGATTTAGATATGGGGGTTTCCTTGCAGTCTGATTGGCTGGGAACCAGGGTAGCAATTTGCATCAGCATTGCACACAGTGATTTTTAGTCAGATCCCTTTTAGTCAGAATTTTCTCTGTTCGTTTATTCCTAATATATTTTGTATTTTGCTATGATTTCCCATCAGTCTCCTCTGGCTGTTTTCTCTCTCTCTGGTTATGTGAGGTCAGTGGAGGCCTGTGTCTTGAGTCTAAAAGCAGCAGCAGTGTTGTGGGAAAGGCCATGCCGAGGTCTGACCCCTTCCAGCTGTCAGCTGGCTCAATAAACACACACACAGAGTCTGTAGGGATCGTCCAGAGCTCTACCGTCAGCTAGCATACATGTGTTACTCACTATTATGTCACATGTCATGCCGGGAGCTTTATTACTCAGCCAACATGTTTCCTGCAGCATTTGTTATGATTTCAAATCATTTACTCTTGCTCTCTGTCTCTCTCTCAGATACCAAAGATATCCTGATGATGTTGAGTGATATGGACATTAATGCCATAGCAGGGACACTGAAATTGTATTTCAGGGAGCTGCCGGAACCTCTTCTCACGGACCGACTGTACCCGGCCTTCATGGAGGGCACTGGTATGACCTTCAATCTCTTTTACATTTAACATAATAAGAGTCTTAAAGTAGCATCACCATGTGATTAGTTACAAATAATAACACTCCTTTTCATCACAGCTCTATCAGATCCTGCAGCAAAAGAAAACTGCATGATGCATCTGTTGCGGTCACTACCAGACCCAAATCTCATCACATTCCTCACCCTACTGGAACACCTGAAAAGGTGAGGGCTCACAGACACACACACAAACTCACTCATCTTTGGTTTCCATGTTTTATGGGAACTTGCCATAGACATAATGATTGTTATACTGTACGAACTGTATTTTCTATCCCCTTTCCCTAACCCTACCCCTAAACACAACCAACACAGAAAACTGTCTGCATTTTTGTTTTTTTGTTTTCATCATGGCAGCCAAAAAATGTCCCTATAAGATCAAAAGATATTACTATCCTTGTGGCCGGGTTGGCAGGTTTTCATAGCAAAACCCGCTCAGTTGCCACTCAAAACTAGCCCTACTGCAATCGGGGGGTCCCCTTGGTAAAATTGTTCAGGTTCACTTGGTAAAATTTGCATTCAAGGGGCTAAATATCACATGATTATGGTTGCTTCAACCTGCAGGCATGAAAAACAACCTGTGGCAGCAGTGTTAAAGTATCCCAAATCCACTGGAAATCCACAGACTTGGCAACACTGCCTTGTGTGGGGCATTATTTTGACTTTAATTTGATTAAAATACAGTCAAATAGTAATATTTGAAGTAGTTTAATGTTTTAAAATATAATTCATTCATGTGATTGCAAAGCTGAATTATCAGCTGCCATTATTCTAGTTATCAGTGTGACATGATCCTTTAGAAATTATTTCAATATGCTGATTTATTGTCAATTTTTTTATCACTTATTGCAAAATAATATTTTTGTGGAAATCATTTAATGAGTAGAAAGTTCAAAATAACAGCATTTTTTAAAATAAAAATCTTTTGTAATATTCTAAATGTATTTATGTTCTCTTTTGCAATCATTTCTGTTTTCGTAGTTTTTTTCTTTTATTGATTCATTCATTCTTTTTGTTTTGTTTTGTTTTGTTTTGTTTTAAAACTTACTCCAAACTTGTGTTTCCACAGAAATACTACTAATGTGAAATTTACTTTTCTGTTTTTATTTTGACATTTGTTTGATTTAAAATACATAAAAACAGTAATATTGTGAAGTATTTTAGTGTTGTAAAATGTAATTTATTCCTGTGATCCAAAGCCATATTTTCAGCCGCTATTATTCTAGTTTTCAGTGTCACATTATCTTTCAGAAATAATTGTAATATGCTGATTTATTGTCAATTTTATGGTACTCAATTATTAAAATGGGTTCTTATTTTCAGTTATTGCAGATTAATATTTTTGTGGAAATCATTTGATGAATATAAAGTTCAAAAGAACAGCATTTATTTGAAATAGAAATCTTTTGTAACATTTTAAACGTCTTTATGATTATTCTTACAATCATTTGTTTTCTGTCTTTTTCTTTTCTTTTCTTTTTTTTTTTATCTTTTCTGTTATTAAGTCATGAAAACTACTTTTCTGTTTTAATTTTGACATGTATTTGATTTAAGTACTGTAAAACAGCAATATTGTGAAGTATTTTTGTGTTTTAAAATGTCATGTACTCCTGTGACTATAAAGTTGAATTTTCAGCTGCTATTATTAGTTTTCAGTGTCACATGATCTTTCAGAAAGCATTCTGATATGCTGATTTATTGTCAGTTTGTGCATCATGGTTTCCACAGAAATATTAAGCAGTGAAAACTACTTTTCTATTTTTTACATTGTAATGTTTCTTGAGCACCAAATCATCACATCAGAAAGACTAAATGTTGTTGACAGTGACTCTTTAAAGCCAGCGTCATAAGCATCATAAATACCCTGGGTTCTGTTTTATTTTAGTACGTGTGAAACTACTGTCGCAAATCTCACTTCATTCTGAAACGTCTGCAATTACCTAGCAAGGCCTTGGGTTTATAAACACTGTCACAAATAATCTCTCTGGAGGCCTTATTGCCAACTATAACTGTCGTCCATTAACACATCACAGACACAGCAGCACATGCTGGATTGTGTTTGCAACACTGCTCACCGTTGACACCTGCTGGCCAACTCTGCACATCACACTTCAGCCACAGTACATGCATTGAGTCATTATAAACTGTGTTCAACTTGATTGTTTAATGAGATGTGACTCTCTATTGATGTTCGCTTCCTCTCATTTCAGGGTGGCAGAGAAGGAGCCGGTCAATAAGATGTCTCTGCATAATTTGGCCACAGTGTTTGGCCCCACTCTGCTGAGACCCTCAGAGTCAGAGAGCAGTAAGGCCCACATCACACTGGCCTCTGACATCTGGTCACATGATGTCATGGCACAGGTCAGTCCTGGCTTACATACGCATTGCTCGCATCTAGTGTTTTACACCGCCTGGAAAGGACTCGTGGAGTCTTTCCTAGCTTGGATAATATCATATATCACTGTAATGGGCTGTGGTTTGGTGTGTTTGACAGTTTGAAGATGCACATCGTTATTACAGTGATGCTGATGTGGTCTGTGATTATTCCATCATCTTTATTTTCATACTGTCATAACACACTGCCCGCAGGCTGAGAGCGGAGTGCTGGGCATCTTCAGCTCACTTGTTTATTTTATGTGCTCATGTGTCGCTCATCTAAAGCAGCGTGTTTACTGTGTGAGTGGATCTGAAGAGACACTTTGACTTATTTGCCATTATGGTTTGGTCATGATATGTCAGAAACTCAACAAACAGCCTGAGCCAAGTCTTTACCAGTCATTTTCCCTGGTTAACCAATTTTCACTAAAAGTACAAATGCTACAAATACGCCCACCTTAGTCCACCCCCAACAATAACATATCTAAACTAAAATGATTGCAGTACATGAACCCTTTATATAATTTTGATATATTTTGAAAAATGAGGGAACACACACACACACACATTCAAAGCTATTTTGGACAAGCCAAGTGTGTAAAACTTTGGACCTCAAATTTTCTCAAAATTATTTGTAACAGTAAAATAGTATAATATATTAATTATTAATAATTATATATTAATAATAAAATAAAATAATATATATTAATCATTTGGAACTTATACACTCTTAACTACAGCAACAATAATAATAGTAATAATTGTATTATTAATACTACTACAACTACTTTTACTATTATTAGTTCATTGGTTTCTTGGTCTCCATATGATGATGACAATGATGAAGATTATTATTATTATTATTATTATTATTAATAATAATAATAAATAACTGTTGTACTTAGGAGCTCACNGAACTTATACACTCTTAACTACAGCAACAATAATAATAGTAATAATTGTATTATTAATACTACTACAACTACTTTTACTATTATTAGTTCATTGGTTTTTTGGTCTCCATATGATGATGACAATGATGAAGATTATTATTATTATTATTATTATTATTAATAATAATAATAAATAACTGTTGTACTTAGGAGCTCACACTTTATTATACACATTATAATTATTATTATTAATAAAAGTAATTTTATTAGTACTAATACTGACATTATTATCATTATTATTATTTATAGTTTTAATATTTATTTAAGTTTTAATACTACTACTACTAATAATAATAATAATAATTAAAAAATAATTGTATTATGACTAATATGGCCTATTACTAATACTGTATTATTATTATTATTATTATTATTATTATTATTATTATTATTTATGAACATTGTTGTGTTTAGGAGCTCACACTTTCTCAGACTTTATAATAACATTATAATAATTATTATTATTAATAAAAAATAATTGTATTATTACTAATATTGACATTATTATCATTATTATTTATAGTTTTAATACTTAAAGTTTTAATACTACTACTAATGATAATAATTAAAAAATAATTGTATTATTACTAATACTGCCTATTACTAATACTGTATTATTATGATTAATATTAATATTATTATTATTATTTATTTTTATTTTTATTCTTTATGAACATTGTTCTTAGGAGCTCACACTTTCTCAGACTTTATAATAATATTATAATAATTATTATTAATAATAAAAATAATTGTATTATTACTATTACTGACATTTTTATCATTATTATTATTAATAGTTTTAATACTTATTTAAGTTTTAATACTACTACTATTACTACTAATAATAATTAATAATAATTATATTATTACTACTACTACCACTATTATTAATAATAATAATAACATTAATTATTGTACATTCTGAACTTCTAGCATAGATCTTGCATGTTTCATGCTAAAAAGTTGTATCCAGTTTCAGGATCAGGATCAGACTAAACTAACAGTGGCATTGATGCAGTAGTTGCAGCACCATCTAGTGGTGTGTGAATAACACAGTCAGTTTTACAAATGATTGAGAATGTTAGTGTTACGTCAGTATAATGATTGCATCACTAAAATCCTAATCTCTCACTAAAATCCTTGTCCTAAAATCCTCATCTCTCTTCACAGGTTCAGGTATTGCTGTACTACCTGCAGCATCCACCCATATCCTTCGCTGAGCTGAAGAAGAACACACTCTATTTCTCAACTGACGTCTAACACCAACCGCAGACTCCCTTCATCTCCAACATTGTCTTTTTTGTGTACAAAGCCAACGGTCCAGCAGGGGGACAGAGAGAGACTGTGGCCACTCTTCCCTGCGTTTGTTGTCTCCAGTCATGTTCATGTGTAGAGGGAGCTTAAGCTTCGCTCCAGCGCGGAGAAGAACTGCGGCGAGAGGACGAGCATCTCGAGCGAACCCAGGATTCACCATCACCTTATTCAAATGTTGCACTTATCACTTGTTCTGCCAAACACAAACACACGTCCTACCACGTCAAACACCCCATTTACCGTCTCGTCTGAAGGTTCATGTCACGGGATGTTGGTTCGAGTTGCAGATGCATCCATCGTGACGTCTCCTCTAAAGCCCAGTTCAGTGATCCCGGAGCTGGAAGTGAACTGCAATTGCTCTCTTCCCCAAGAGGCATTCCAGCAAACATCAGCATTTACATGTTTATAAATATTTGTTTTGTTTTGTTTCATAAGCTTCTGTGCATGTGATACGAGGACAGTGAGCTGTGTGTGCGCGTGTGTGTGTGTGTGTGTGTGTGCATTTGTTCAAAATACGATCTCATGCTGCGAGCGTTTCCTTCTGGGCAAAGCATTGAAATCCCAGACCTTCCTTGTCCAAGTACATCCAGGCCAAAAATTGCCCTATTTATTATGAATATATACATTAATTGTGCCTGTACAGTTCAGTACACTTTGAGACTCTATAGAGTCCTTCATTTGCAATTTTTGGTCTGTTTTTGATTCATTTTAACTTCCTGTCAGTATAGACTTGATTATACTGTAGAAGACAGAAAGCCAGCTTTTGGGACCGGTCGTGGTATGCAATGTAGTGAGATTATACTTGGAAAAATGCAGAATTGTCCTGATTTGGAGAAAAAATCATCTCCGGTCACCTTTGTGAGTTGAAGTGTCTGTTGATACTTCAGTTTGTAGAAAGATCCGTGTTACTGCCCTTTTTTGCATGTTCAGCTTGTCCGATAAGAAGTGGCCAGGATAACACAAAGGTTCGTTTTCTTCTTTGTATTTTAATTTTATTTAATTATTAATGTTATTATTATTATTTTTACTCCACTGCTGAAGACCACTGGCAGAGCGGAGGGAAAAATGAAACTTTTCTGCTATAAAGCCAGTGACATGTACTTCAGAAGCACTGTTAGATTGCAGACTATTTGATATTTTAATATAAAAGGAAATTAAAAACTGGTGTATTTTATTTCTGTTGGAAAGATATTGAGTATACTGTATTAACAAGGGTAAATGTTGATGTGACCTTTTTTTCCCTGTTTTTAGTAAAATAAATAAAAGTGTACATTGCGCACAGCAAATGTTTGTTTTATTGAAGGGTCTGTTTGAAATCAAATTTATGGTGTTGGACTTGTTGGATAGGAAAAGAAAGGCACAGTAATGGATTCATGCAAAAACTGATATATACTGGGCAGCATTGCATGTAAAATCATATACAAATCTAGTAACACTTAGTTTAAATGGAGTGAAGCAATGCTACAATACATACACAACTTCATCACAAAGTTATCAAACTTTTTCAGCATGATTATGCTTCAAGGTCCAAACAGAAATGATTTACTGATTCTGGTGTGAAAGATCTGGACTGGCTTGAACAAAACCTGCACCTAAACCCGACTGCACATCTTTCGGATGAATTAAAGGAGCAAATCAGATCCTGTTATTCAATGGCAGAGCCTGACCTCACGATGGGAGCGAATCCCTGCATCCGTGATCCGGTATCTCAATAAATGCTCAGTAACTGCATTTGAAGTTGGTTTTTGGCCATTAAGTGTATTTTGGTAAAAAGGATTTCATTAGTACCTAAAAGGACAGTTCACCCAAAAATGAAAATTGTGTCATTAATTACTCACCCTTATGTCGTTCCAAACTTATAAGACCTTTGTTCATCTTCAAAACACAAATTAACATATTTTTGAAATCTGAGAGCTTTCTGACCCTCCATAGACAGCAACACAACTACCACGTTCGAGGCCTAGAAAGGTAGCAAGTACATCACTAAAATAGTCCATGTAACATCAGTGGTTCCACCTTAATTTTATCAAGCTCTGAGAATATTGTTTGTGCGCAAAGAAAACGACAAGACAAAAAGTACCACGACACATGCGTATGTATTCCTCTGCTTGTAAACAAGGCACAGCACATAAAATAAAGCTAAAGGATTTTGTTGTTGTTGTTTTGTGCACAAAAAGTTTTGTTGTAGCTTTGTAAAATTGAAGTTGAACCACTGATGGACTATTTTAACAATGTCCTTACTAACTTTGTGGTTGAGTAAATCTGGTGAATAATTAATGACAGAATTTTCATTTTTGGGTGAACTGTCGCTTTAAACTTTCGCTTTAAACACAAGGATTTCTGGGGCTAGTTGTCACATTGGGAAACTGTCACAAGGAATGTGTCTAAATAGGGTTTTAAATCAAAATTCACTTACACAAATGTGTAAACATCCAATTCAAACATCTAGATCTAAACCTTCTTAAATTAGAAATATGTTTGTCGTACTTACAATATCATCATATGTTGTAACTGCTATGTGCAGAGGGGAACAGTAGTGATGTAATTTTACTTTACTCAAGTAAATTTAAAAAGTGTCTGTATTACACTGCCCTTCAAAAGTTTGGAAACACCCCTGGCAAAGTGTGGTTTTGGACGATATCAGCATAATTCCTTTTTTTTTTTGATGCAAATACATTAAAGTAACTTGACATTATCATTGAAGACCAGCAATAATAATTTTCATTTTGATTATATAATAATAGCAATATATACATGTCGAAGTCAGACATGCCCCTTTGCCAGCTGTGATGCCTGGTTACTGCTTTACACTTGGCCCAGGTTTTTAAAGATTTTTGGGTCAGCACACCTTAATAGCTTCAACAATTGATTGCCAGTTAAGTTTAGAATACAATGAATTTAGGTCCAGATTATGCAGAGCTGTAATAGCTGCAAATGGTGGATATTTTGATGAATCGAACATTTTATTTTTTATGTATAAACTGTTTATGTAATAAAATATGTTTTCGTAGTTTGTGTTGTCCCTTATTAGTGCAAAATTATCACAATTTAAAAAGGATTCATGCCAATATTGTCCAAAACTCCACTTTTCTAGGGCGTTTCCAAACTTTTGGAGAGCAGCGTATATCAGAGTTTTTCTTTGTACAAATTTCACTTCACTACATTCCAAAGCATAATGTACTTTTTACTGCACTACACTTCATAAATAATAGTTGTTGGGGGTTTTTACCTTTAATTCTTACATTAAAAATGTAGTACTTTCTTGTAGTCAAGTAAATCTTGAATTACTTTTACTTGAGTAGATTTCTAATGAAATTAAGTATAAAATGATATTTAATATGACATATAGTGCAGTAAAAAGTGCAATATTATGCTTTGGAATGTTGTGAATGTTTTCTAAAGAAAAACACTGATAAAGTACAGACACGTGAAAAGTACTTTTAAAGCAGAGTAAAAATACTTCACTACTGTCCGCCTCTGGCAAAGTGCTCAGTGACACAGTAAAACCACACTCAGTTGGTTCACTATATACTTTCTTATATAAATATCAGGATAACACTTTAGAACAGGGAACAATTCTCACTATTAACTAGTTACTTATTAGCATGCCTATTATAAACATATTGGCTGTTTATTAGTACTTATAAAGCGCATATTCTGCATGACCGTATTCTACATCCCTAATCCTACCCAATACCTGAATTTAACAACTACCTTAACTATTAATAAGCAGCAAATTAGTAGTTTATTAACAGTGAGAACTGGACCTTAAAATAAAGTGTGACCATTGTCAGTTTAGGGAGAAGTGTTCATTTTTATTCAGTAAAGTTCAAGTATATTTTCATATATGTTTACTTCATATAGTAAGTATACTAATTTCAATGCACAGTACTAGTAGCATACTTGTAAGTGTACTATTTCAGTACTTGGAACATTCAGGGTCTTACAAGTAAGCAGCAATGTTTAGCTATAAATACTGAACTTAACAGGTACCTAGTGTAGAGATGATAAAACTGGGGTGGAATGATCATAATTACTTGATCTAGTAAGAACTCTAGCAGCTGCATTTTGGACTAACTGTAGCTTATTAATGAGGATGCAGGACAAACACATAGTTGTCAATAGTACATTACAATAATCCAGTCTGGAGGTCATGAATGCATGAACTAGCTTTTCAGCATCAAAAACAGATAAAATGTTCTGTATCTAGGCAATGTTTCTAAAGACCTATTTACACTGCGGAAACAAATGGCAACAGACATTCGTCTGGTTTAGTTAGGATGAGTGTATTATCCCTGTTGGTTTCTTTTGGCTTGTTTTCACTGACTGAACGTGTTGAATCTGTGTTTGTGGGTCTTGGAACATCTGAGAAGTGAGGTACTGTACTTTGCCGGCTGTCAATGTTGGTCCGCGTCTGTCGGTGAGGTGTGAATTGGCATTGAGATGGAAGAAGACTGTTTTTATAATGTGGAATATGATTTTCAAAAGACAAAGTGAGCCAACTTGAAACTTCACTAATTTATATACATTCATTAAATAAACTGACATTCACTGATTATTACACTACTTAACATGTATAATTGACATTTTTGATAAACGAAATGAGTGTTCAGTGAGGGAAATCCAAGTCAGATGTGGGTAAAAATAAAGAGCAGATGGGGCAGACAGGAAGCAGAAGGGAAAGCAGGGCATGAAGTTGAATCTGGAGTGAAAAGAGAGCATTAGAGTATAAAGCTTTAAAAAATAGTCATAATTAAAGTTCATTGAATCTGTTTATAGGAAACAGACAGAAAAAAAGTGTTACAATATTACATTGAAATGTTCCTCTTATTCAGCTTTTAGCCTAGTTGTTGCATGTGTTATAGTCACACTTTTAATATTGCAGAGTTCATTTTCAGCAATACTCTGTTTAATGTCAACACAACATGTTATATAAGTTATATAAGAATGTTATGCATGAATTCAGTAAATCTATGAATTTGACTTATAGTCTAGGCTATGTTTTATATGCTGTTAAATGTTTGATAATATGTGTTAAACAAATAAACACACACACACACACATATATATACATTTATTATGTTTATTATATATAGTTTATATATGTCTGCTTATTTGATATGAAGAGTTTATTTGCAAAAAATATATATTTTTTAAATGTTAAAAAATCATGTTTTTTATTATGTTATCATGATTTTATTGTATTAGTTAGCTGTATTTTTAAAATTATTTTTACTTTATATCAAAATAACCCAACTGCAGTTTGATAGAGATTAACTGGAATGAACAATGAAAAAACATGATTTTTGAAATTAGTAATTAAAACGGAGTTATCTGTTTTTGGAAATAAACTCTTCATATATCTTCATATTTTTAAACATCTTCCAAATAACATTATATGAACTAAACTAAAAAAGAAAAGAAAAGAAAAGAAAAGAAAAGAAAAGAAAAGAAAAGAATAGAACACATCTAGGAAACTAAAAAAAGTGTCCCATTTTGAATTCGCCCTATAATTTTATACTTATACTAATGTGTACTTTTTTTTTATAAGGGCTATTTTGTTTTATAATTGTTTGCTTGCATTTTGTCAGATTGTTTACTGGTAGTTTCTGACAACTTATTTTTAATTGCAGAAGCTGGCTTGTAGGCTACAAGTTGAAAATGTTACAATGTTAACAAGTGACTGACAGACAGACAGACAGCACGTGGGCTCAGTCTGGCACGTGCTGCTCAGTAATTGACCTGATCAAAACAAACAGGAGCGTGTGTCTGACCCTAGTGACCTTGTGATGACCTAGGTCAAGTATGGGCCAGGTGTTCAGTGCCCCAGACTGACCGCATTCCTGTCTGGAGTCTTTAGACGATTCTCCTATAAATAGTTCGGGGTGATGATGGGTGACCCACACCTGACTCTAACTGGACATGATGCAGTCTTCATCTCTGACCGAACCGGAGAAGAGCATCCCCGCACCTGACGGATGTTTCCTTATGTGGCGTGACTACATGGATCTCCGCAGGACCCTGTCGCAGCTGCTGGAGCAACGCGACCAAGAACAAGCCGCAGTTCAGCGTGGGACACCCCCAGAAGGTTTCATGAGAACCGGCTCCACCAGCAGCGTCTCCAGCGCCTCTGCCTCCATCTCCAGCCGCGACCTGCGGATCCAACGAGACACCTGCGGATTCTGCCGACAGAACGGAGAGACGCCGTTGGTTTACATGAGTCACAGACTGAAAGCCCGAGACGGACGGATCCTCTGCCCGATCCTGAGGAGCTACGTGTGTCCGTTCTGCTCCGCCACCGGAGACTGGGCGCACACCCGCCACTACTGTCCGCTGAGAAACGCACCGAAGACCAGCAACATGTGAATCAATGGACTCGCACACTGTTATTCCTGTCAAAACTGTGAGCCTGTGTTCGAAGAATGTTGTGAAAATATGTTCAAAAAATGTTGTTTGGATGTTAATGCTTGAAACGTGTTTTTGTGGTTCATTTCAAAATAAAAAATATTTTTCTACTGCATCAAAACATGGTTGTATTTTTGTTATTTGAATTGTTTTTAAATGCGTTCCTCGTTGTTTTGGTTTGGTATTTATATCTAAATAATTTGTCCAAATATTTGGATCCACATTTAATGTATAAATAAAAAACTACAAAATTATCACCTGCTGAATGTTTTAACAAATGTTACAGATTTAACAGGCTTCAGTTTAACATCTGATATTTTTAAAACATGCTAAAATATTGTGAGTTTAATTGGTCGTTATTAAGAGATGTTTGCAGAATATATGTATAAACAATAAAAACATTCTTTAGAGTTGCTTTTTTTTATATATTTTTGGTAATACTTCATTATTTGTTAACATTAGTTAATGTATTAGCTAACATGAATGAACAATAAATAATGCATTTATTACATTATGTATTTATCTTTGTTAATGTTAGTTATTAAAAATACAGTCGTTCATTGTTCATGTTAGTTCACAGTGCATTAATTAATGTTAACAAACAACTTGTGATTTTAATAATGCATTAGTAAATGCTAAAATTAGCATTAAGATTAATAAATGCTGTAAAAGTATTGTTTATTCTTAGTGTGTTACCATATATATTTTTCAAATAAATATTTTTCTTTTGAAATGAGTTTGAATTAGTTTAAAAGTTTAAAAATGACAATGCCGATTGCACTAAATACCGTAGGTGGCGCTATAAACTAACAGTATGTTACACAGCATACAAACTACTGAAGAAGAAGAACATGGTGCGGGAAACATGAACACGACGGTAAATGTTTGTACTTGTACGTTAACACTGTACATTAAATATTTATTCAGCGGTTATTCGGTCAGTTGATGCTTTTAGAAGCTGTTTTCATTACATTGACATATACAATGTCTAGATATTGGTGTTGTTTGGTTTTCAGGTAGTTTACACAACCTTTAAACAGACAAGATGTCAAATATGAACACTTTCTCAGCATTACTGAGCAGTTGTTGTTAACAATAAGATTGTTATCTGGTAGCTGTCTTTAATTCAAACGGCTAACGTCGTAATTAACTCCACATTTACAAATGTGTAAAAGACAGATGCTAAAGACAAACCATTATGTAACATACATTACCAGTCAAAAGTTTTTGAACAGTAAGTTTTTTTTTTTAAAGAAGTCTCTTGTGCTCACCAAGCCTGCATTTATTTGATCCAAAGTACAGCAAAACAGAAATATTTTTACTATTTAAAATATTTGTAAAATGTGATTTCAAAGTTGATTTTTTAACGTAATTACTCCAGCCACATGATCCTTCAGAAATCATTTTAATATTCTGATTTGCTGCTCAAAGAGCATTTATTATTATTATTATTATTATTATTATTATTATTATTATGTTGAAAAAAGGCTGAGTAGATTGTTTTTTGTTTCTTTGATGAATAGAAGAGCAGCATTTATCTGAAATATAAGTCTTTTGTAACATAAATGTCTTTATCATCACTTATTTCAGATATATGCTGGTCTTTGGATCTTTCTAGTCATCAACGTAACTTGAAAAAATGTATTTAACTGTTTTAAATATCTTGATAATAAAAAAAGGTTTCTTGAGCGGCAAATCACCATATTAGAATAATTTCTGAAGGATCATGTGACAAGACTGGAGTAATGATGCTGAAAATGTAGTTTTGGTCACAGAAACAGTGTTGGGAGTAATACATTACAAGTAATGCAAGTTACATAATAATATTACTTTTTTCAAGTAAATAATAAAGTAACTCATTACTTTTAAATTTCTCTGAAAATATCTGAGTTACTTCCCAAATAAGTAACGCCAGTCTCCTGTCGGGAAATTGGTAGTAAACATGATGTTACTGTATTCTAGACTAAATGTGAACATGCATTAATTCACCTCACTTACAAAAAATAGATTCAGTATTCCTCAAAATGAATAAAAACAGTGAAATGCAAACTCAGAATATGATGCAACCCAGCAATAATTAAATATGTTAAATAAAACAAATATCCTTCATGTATTTAATCCTATTTTATTAACCAGTGTCTTTGCTGCCGACCTTTGATGATACAATTCAACCATACTAATAAGCAAAAATTACTTTAGATAAACTAACATTTGTGCTTCATTTTTTTTTTTATAGCTGAGTAGTGATCTCCTGCATAATGTACTTTTCTTTCAGCCTCAGGTGAATTCATTTCAGTTTTGGTGTTAAAGGGCTTTTACATGAGAATTGTTTTATATTAAAAACAAAGAAGCCCTGCCCAGATTTAAAAGTAACACAGCCATGCTAGGTGAGACAAGACAGTGACATGAACACAGGAACTAAACTGGTAGTGTGTAACTACATGATATAATTACAGATCTCCAGACAAGCTTTCAAAGTTTAAAATCATGTACTGTAATTCACCGTCAAAGATATCTGAAACTCATGCCTGTAATTTCTTTCTCTTTTTTAAGCTTTCAGGTGCATTATGGGCTCATCTCTGCTTTCTGTTGCTGAGCAGCTTTTAAAAGACCTTCAGAGAACTTACTCAGAGACAAACCAGAGTAAGTTTGAAACTCACACTCACTGATGTCTAGTTGGTCTGATACTGATACATGATTCCTAAAAAGCGTCTTGTGCCAAGAACATTTTGACCTAAAACATCATGACATTTTTTGTTTTGATTTTTGAAATTCCCTTATTTCTGGGTTAAAATTTTTCAGTGTGTTCTCTGATATTTGAACCCCGCTGTGTCTGATACAAAGATTTAAACAGCAGAAATTTGATCATCAGAAAAATAACAATTAGGCCTAATAATACAAAATGAATTTGTGGAAGTGAACAGTAAAGTTTTGAATCTTTAGACAAGACAGTAGAAATAGCTGCAATTTCTATTACTGACACCGGATGGCGCACTAATATCAGTTGCATGTATGTTTTGCTTCACTGCTGCAGTTCTTGATTGCTTAAACAGACCACACGTCCTGTGGAGTGGTGTTAAAGTTTCTTATGGTCCTTGTTGTGGAAGTTGCCTTTAGTATAGGGTTCAAAGTATAGGGATTTATGTTCAGATTTTTCCTACAGCATCATGTTCCTCAGAGTCTATTGCCTAATGACATGTTCAGTAGTCTAAAGCCTTGTATTAAATAAGTGTGTTAAAATGTCAATGTGTTCATTGAGTTTTTCTGAAATCCTTATGTGTGCAGACAAGACTTAATGCAGGACATCTGGATAAGAGTAGTGACATTATTCTGCTGGAATTTTTTGTCTCAAACAACGCCAGAGAGAAATATCAAGGGAGTAATGATTAGAGAAGTTATGATAGCTGTAGTGTTTTTGAGATTGAGTTGTTGTTTCAATTTGTACTTGTTTGGGTCTTTCTCCAGAGAACCATGGTGACCAAAATAAACAACCAAAATAGACTGATAATTGGTTGTTATTATGTTTAGCGTGTACACTACCAGTCAAAAGTTTTTGAACGGTAAGTTTTTTTATGTTTTTTTTTTTT
>JAHKKF010536166.1:0-7500 GCA_019740295.1 Labeo calbasu
AGCACTAAAGTACAAATATCATGGTTTTAGCATCATGGCAATGGCATTTTTTCCATCATATATATATATATTTTTATTTCCGTCCAGTTGCGGAGGCAGAGACACACACGTGTGTGTTGTTTTGTCTCGGCTAGTCGTGACCTTTCTGATCTCGGGGTGGCGTTCCGTGACCTCCTCACACACACACACACACAGACGCACACACACCAAACCGCACGGCAGGGAAGGATGAGATCAACGCTAAAGCAAGCAAACATCTCTGGTTGAGAAAACATGAGCTGCCACACACACACACACAACAGGAAGTGTTTCTAAAGGAGCACAGGAAGTGAAGGGTGAGACTCGCACATGCACCGCTGCAAAGTTTGGCGTGTTTGAGAATCCTCAGTTGGGAGCTCAGATTCGAAACCCTATAAAGCTCATGTTCGGGCCGAATTCGGGAAAAATCTGGTTAAAATTCACTTCCCAGATGACTGTGGAAGCTTTATATCCCCCTGCGCTCTTGACTTGGGTTACACATTTGGCTGAGGACGACGTTTTCGTTTGTTTTTTTTTCCTTTCTCCTGCATGGGTTTGTTTTTAAGCTTCACGGCGTGTGAAGATGACACTTCGTTTCAGCTATAATTGTGGGGTATTTTTAACCATCCAACTCCTGAAATAAATCGCTTCCGGGGCTATGGGGGGGAAAATGGATTCTTGGCAAACAAGAAGCATATTTTGCATTTATTATGGAAAATAATTTTTACAGGTAGGAGGTGAGACAATTTGGGAATTTCCGTTCGCTGGGAAGTAGGATCGAGAGCGTAAAACTGCTGCATTTTAAGCAGATTCCTGCTCTTTCCATCTGGCCCCACTGGCTGGAGAACCTGATCCGACCTGTCAATCAACAGGCCCCAGCTGTGAGGTGCGGCCCCCGCCTGGAAACCCTCCCCAACTCATTAAAACAGCTTCCCTGATGCTCCCCTCCTCTCTGGGCTCGACGCTCCCTCTTTCTCGTTCCGTTCTCTCCTCTCCTGTCCTCTCTCCTCTGCTCTCCCACACTGCACAGTGGGGTTTTCATATCAGGGGTCTGTGACAGGATCATTTCAGCGATTTGTGGGATTCATCTGCAGTTAAAAGTACAGCCTAAGGCTAGTCTAATTGGTAGGAAGGCTAATTCCCTCCCGTCCTCCTGTCAGTCTGTATTTTATTTACTGAGCCTTGCCAAAACCTATTTACACAATAATGAGAGGAGATTGCTGTGATGCCAGCAACACAAAGACTTGCTCAGCGTGGAATCCAGAACGAACAATTAAAAGCAAATCTGAAATCACGCTAGCAACATGCCTGCTAGACAACACAGGTACACAGACGGGTTCTCCGTCTCTAAAATGTGTTGCTCAAAAGTTGCACTTGTGAATTCTCAGTTGTATTTCAGATGTTTCTCCTAAACTTCATTTGACAGAAATTCAGTAAAATGAATTTGGAGAGCAGCTCAATTGGGAGATACAGTGAGAAATGTTTGAGTTCATATTGAAATCTGAGCTTTGATTAAAGACTTTGGGATCTTGGGATCAAATATGAGCACAGTTGACATTGTTGAGAACTTCTGAGATGTGTTCTCAGCTGTGTCAACTTTGTCTCAGGTGTTTCTCCTAAAATTCCAATTTATGCTAATTGATATTGGGAGATTTGTAGAGCAACATTTTGAGATCTTTAAGTCATTCTTGGAAAATCTGAGCATAGTTTGAGACATTGAGATCTTCTCATCTGTAAATTTTCCCGTGTATGCATAAACCTACTTTGATCCAAAGGTACATTTTATGGCTCTTTCATGGCTCATTTGAGTTTTCAGCTTTGTTTTAGGTGTTTCTCCTGAAATTTCTTAAATAATAATAAACAAATGTGACCCAGGGCCACAAAACCAGTCATAATGGTCAATTTTTTTAAATGTATACATCATCAACTTATACATCAAGATAAAACTATTTGAAAATCTGAAATCTGAGCGTGCAAAAAAAAAAAAAAAAAACACACACATATATATATATATATATATATATATATATATTGAAAAAAACGCTTTTAAAGTTGTCCAAATGAAGTTCTTAGCTATGCATATTACTAATCAGACATTAAGGTTTGATATATTTACAGTACAAAATTTACAAAATATCTTCATAGAACATGATATTTACTTAATATGTGACTTAAGACTTGTTTTTGTGGTCCAGGGTCACAAATAAGACACAATTTAGTCAATTGTTGACTTTTAAGGAATAATAAGAATAGTAAAGCTCAGATAATTTGATTTTAGAAGAACTGGATGAGAAATGTTTGAGTTTATATTGAGATCTGAGTTTTGATCGAAGGCTTTGGGATCTTGGAATCAAATACGAGCACAGTTTGAGAAAAATTCCTTGAGAGAAATCTAATTTATGCTAATTGGTATTGGGAGATTTGTAGAGCGACATTTTGATTCATTTGGGATGGATTTGTGGTCCAGGGTCACGAACGAGGCACAAGTTAGTCAACTGTTGACTTTAAGTAATAATATGAATGGTAAAGCTCAGATAAATTGATTTTAGAAGACTTGGATAAGAAATACTTGAGCTGATATTGAGGCCTTTTTAGGTGTTTTTGAGCAAAGTGTGAGAAATGTCTTCTGAAACTCTATTTTCAGTCTCCATTTGCTCTCCTTTTAGTTTCATTGCTGACTATGAGAAACAGATCTGTTTTCTCAATCCCAATCATCCTTTCTGTTGTGTTGCCAGACAAAGTCTTGGTCCTGACCGCGCACAGGTCACCCGTCAGGTGAGAAGTGTTTAGGACTGTCGTTTCTCCGTGTGAGCGAGCCTGAGGTTTTTATACGGCTTTTTAGAAGCAAAAGACTTGTCAGATTTAGACTGGATCGATGGAAGATGATTTAGGGGTGTTGGGAGGAAACAGGTTGTATTTTTCAAACTCAAATTAAAACCAGTCATGTGAATCTCTATCTCTCTCTGCCTTCACTCTCTCTCTGAAGTCATTTCTCTGTTATTTGTGGTGTTTGGTTTTTATCCTTGACACTTTCACAGAGTGACTGCTCACTTAGAACGAGGAAATCATTCAGAAGAGCCATATTTCTCCCCCCCTTCCTTCCCGAGCGCTCCTGCGACAGAGCGCGCTCCATACCTCCGGGAAGTCTCCGGAGAGCGTCTTCTTTATGATGATACTCTCAAGGTGAATATTGGCATTTATTTAGCCTGAGTTGGATATGAAAGAGATGTTTAGTAGCGCCAACCCCGACGGAAAGTGTGCAGTCAGCACTCATCGCTTCCCGTATAATTCTATTTCATTTCCCTTTTCTCAAAGTCACTGTGCATCCCTTTCTCCCCTCCAACCCTGTTCAAATTAATTTAACACTCCTCTTGAGGAATTCTGATCAAATTAAAGTTTTTCTTTGCGGAGATGACAATAGCGGTGCGTCTAAGTTTCACGCTGAAATGACGAGCTCCTATATTTAGAGTCTCATAAGGGCTTTGCAGTGGAGAGAGTCTCTTTCTTTCTGCAAGCAAATTAATTGAGGAAATGACAGACTTGGCTGAGGCATCAATCAAAAAGTAGCAACACGACAAACTTTGGCAGCGATTAGAGATGAAGGGTTTTTTTCCCTCTCTTTTTTTAACCAGCTAGCAGCTCCAAACCCCCGATCCAATTTCCTTCAAACAACAGTTTAAAAAGTCTTTCATATGAGGGGAAGGAGAGGAAACAAATCATTGGGCATAAACTATGACAATGATCACTTGAAGTGGAGATTTAGAGCCAAGTGGACACTTACATTTGTCTTAAACGTACAGTGAGGTCCAAAAAACGTGGGATGTTTTATTTTATTTTATTGAAATAACAAAATTAAAAAGACTGCATTTTCACTAATTGTCTCTGACTTTTGGATCTCGCTGTATTTTCAAGGGAAGCTCCTGGAAGCAATGGAGAAGCAATTCAGGCGACTTGGGAGCGTGAGATTCATGGTCTCTGACACCGGACTGATAAGGGCTGTTAGTGTGGGTCGTTTTGTTCCGACACAGACAAAGATGGAAAACGCACAATGGCGCTCGATAAAGAACATCCGTATTGTGAAATCCCACAAAAATGCTTTAAGTTAGCACGTAAGTCCATATACGAGATCTAAACCGCTGAACGAATTAAGAGTCGTAAATTGCAACCCGGCGCTCTCCGTCCTTTGTAGATCAGTACATTTAAAAGTCTGGCGCGATGAAGAACCATTGTTTGAAACCCAGAACGGCCCATTGAGTCTCTGTGAATGAGTGTCCATGCTGGAAAGCGAGCGGGAGCGAGTGTGTATGTGTGTGTGAGGCTGAGAGAGCTGTCACTTTGAGGAATGAGAGACTGTGGCAGTAGGGAGCAGCCTGGCAGATGTGCAAAAGGAACACCAAGCATATTGATCAATTAAGTATGCAAATTCCTCCTGCTGACTAAAGAGAGAAATAAATAAAGTACAATAAGAATTAAGCCCTGCCGTAATGACTCTCTCAAGAAAAAAAAAGAGGAACGACCAGCCGCCTAAAAAAAGATATTGTGTGTACGCCTGCTGTAAGATCTAAGCGTGTGACTTTACCTTATGTCAGTCAAAGGAAACATTATATAATTCTAATTTCATGCAGATATAAGAGAGAGACAGACTCCAGTCGCATAAAACCCACCCACACCAACGCGCAACTGTTGTTTTCCTTCAATGATCAAACAACGGCAGCATAACATAAGACACACACAGAAAAAAACCCAGAGATTTCAAATTCAAACTGGCATTAAACCAACAGCTTGAGAATGTTATTGGTGTTTCAGAGGTGTTTGCAAAGTATCTATCTATCTATCTATCTATCTATCTATCTATCTATCTATCTATCTATCTATCTATCTATCTATCTATCTATCTATCTATCTATCTATCTATCTATTTATCCTTCTATCTATAATTCTCACATTCTAATGTTGTAACATTCTAACATTTTATCATTCTAACATTCTATTGTTCTAACATTCTAATGTTCTGTCTATTATACTACCTATCTATTGCGTTATCTTTTTAAATTTTCTGACAAAATTGGTCAAACTTTGCTTTTGTAGTTAAAAACTACTATTAGGGATATATCCGTTTCTTTGGATTTTAATCTGCTTTAATTCTACTTCCTTATATTCAAATTTAAAGAACAAAAATGTACAGATAATGTACTCACCCCCTTGTCATCCAAGATGTTCTGTATTTTTTTCTTCAGTCGTGAAGATATTATGTTTTTTGAAGAAAACATTTCAGAATTTCTCTCCATGTAATGGACTTCTATGGTGCCCCCAAATTTGAACTTCCAAAATGCAGTTTAAATGCAGCTTCAAATGGCTCTAAATAATCCCAGCCGAGGAATAAGGGTCTTATCTAGACAAACGATTGGTTATTATTATTATTATTATTATTTTAATTACAATTTATATACTTTTTAACCTCAAATGCTCACCTTGTCTTTTTCTTCCGGTTCATAGCAGTTAGGGTACATCTAAGACCTCCTGTCTTATTTTCTCGTCCAACTTCAAAATCATCCTGCATCGCTGTTTTTACCTTTTTTGTAAAGGGTGTTTGATCTTCTTTGCATTTTCACTTTGTAAACTCTGGGTTGGTACTTCTGCAGCGATGTAGGACAATTTTGAAGTTGGAGGGGAAAATGAGATGGGAGTTTTTTGGACGTACCCTAACTGTCGTGACCGGAAAAAAACAGAGTTGACACAGAGTTAGACGAGACAGGCGTTTGAGGTTAAAAAGTATATAAATTGTAATTAAAAAAAATAATAATAACCGATCGTTTCGCTAGATGAGACACTTTTTCCTCGGCTGGGATCATTTGGAGCCCTTTGAAGCTGCATTTAAACTGCATTTTGGAAGTTCAGATTTGGGGGCACCATAGAAGTCTATTACATGGAGAGAAATCCTGAAATGTTTTCCTCACAAAACATTATCTGTAAGGGTAGTCTAGTCCTACTTGTTTGTATTTCTGCTTTTTAAATTTTCTCTGCTTATTTTTTTTGTGGGTAGAATGTCTTGTGTGGTGGTCTTCTGTTGTGTTACCTTGTGAGGCAGGGTGTGCGATTCACAAGATCGCCCCCCTCTTTGGTGGTAAAAGGCTCCTCATTATGAGATGGCCTAATGAAATTATCGTCTTGTTCTGCTCTTCTCTATGCTGTTGTCAGGACTTTGAAACACGATAGTTTAATTATGGACACACACTGTGTGCGTGTGTGCGCGTGCGTGTCTCTGAGTGTGTGTGCGTGCCCTCTTCAGCATGCGGGTGCACGAGAGAGCTCTGGACCTCTGGACGTCGCCCAAGCCTGCGAGAGCTGCCCTTTCCTAGAGATATGTTAAACCTGCCATTCATATGAAAATTGACTACAGCCATCGGCCTGCTCTTTTGTTCCTCTCTCTCTCCATCCATCTCTCTCGGTTTCTTGAATCGAGTCCAAGTTTAGCACGTAGGATCACGCCGATGCCAGAGTCATTTGATTTTCCTGCTTTATCCCGAATCCCCCTGCTCTGTGAGGCCGGAAAGCTTCCCGGCTTTTTTTTTCTTTATCCCGGCCTCTTCCGAAACAACAGAGTTGGGTGCTATCTGTGTCCGCACATGCATATCGCCGGCAGGCCGCAAACCCGCCCAGCGCACAATAAGAGAAGCATCGCGAGAGGTCATTTCATATAAAACAGGAGAAAATATTCGGTCTTTGACATTTGGACCGTGTTTTTTATATTTCTGCATGGGCAGATAGCATCAAAAGTCTCCTCCTCAATAATAAATATCAGAATGTCAGCTGTCAGTCACTGCCTTTAAGGAAAACAAGACAGAAAGGCAAAGAAAAAAATGGGGAAAAAAGGAAGAACAGACAAAAGCTATCCCGCCGTTGCGACAAGCAAGTGTTTATCCCATGAAAGAAGGATGGAAATGAAGCTAGGGTGCACGAGGGGCTTTAGAAGCGAGGAACAGGGGAATAATCTCTCACTTTCCCCCTCTTTCTACATTTTGCGAGTGTAGTTGTTCCCCCTCGAAAGTCCCAGAGGGTTTGATCTGGAAAACAGGAAGCTCTCCATGAGTTCTTCCCCCCTCAAGGAACCTCATGTGTTTAGAAAAGCTCTTTCTCTCTCTCTCTCCCTGAGATAAAAACAGCAACGCTTCAGAAAGAGACAGAAAATTTCCTACTTAAAGACAATTCAATCACATAATTTCAATTTCTGTTTGGTTGTGTTTTTCCAATTTAAAAAAAAAAAAAAAAAAAAAAAGAATAACTTTTTTGAGGATTCTAGCATATAGGTGACCTCAAAGCTAATGGACATGGGGAAGAAAGCCATAAAACTCAAATGTTTTATCAAATATTTTATAAATAATTTTGAAACGTATTCAAAAATGTTCTATATATTTTTAGTATTAAATATACTGTTCATTTTTTTAAAAAAATATAAAATACATATAATTTCATTAAAAGCCA
>JAHKKF010536166.1:12500-17110 GCA_019740295.1 Labeo calbasu
ACTTCCCACACTGGCACCATCATCACCCTAATTTCTTTAAGAGGGGATTCACGCTACATTGCACTAAGTGTTTTAGAAAGCATAATTGCCATGCAAATTCCAATCAGCGAGATTTATGATATTTATTTATTTATTTTTAAAGAGGAAATGTTGTTTTCTGTCGAGTTACGCAAGCATTCATGGATTTAGCCGACAGCTGTTTAGCAGCGTATTATTTTCCCGCCACGAAGGTGGAGAGAAAGTGAGAGAGCGGGAACGAGAAGAAGAAAGACAAATCTTTTCGGAGGCATAAATGCATGACGGAGGACTCGCATTGTGTTTACTTGTGAGAAAATGAGGGGAGGCAGGTGAAAAATATGTGTCTGTACTTGTTCAGATTTAAGACCCGCAAATTTGCACCCTATTTCAATTTGCCTGCGTGAGGCAGCAAGTGCAAATAGCTTATTGAGGGTGAGATTAAAGCAGAAACGGAGGAGAGGGGCATAAATCTGACAGGGCTGACTTGTACCGTCATGTAAGCGTAATGACTATCACACTGAATCAACTGCCGGAGCTCGCAGCAGCTTAACACGGGGAAAATTTGCCTGATGTGTGTGCGCGAGCGTGCGCTAAACCCTCGGCAGTAATACAGCCGTACCGTGTGACTAAATTTTATAGTTCATGAAGCATATTAGCGGCGGGCTGTATCCGCGCCCCATTCAAAAGGTGATTTCAATTTCAGATGCTCATTTTTCATGAAGATAAATACGCCACGTGTCGCAATTCCCCTGAAGTAAATATTGCAGCAATAGAAGGCTACTGGGGGACGGAGGCGGAGACGCAAGTCTGACGTGTTTTTCTTCTTTCTTTTTTTTCATTTGTATGGTAAGTGGCGGGACTCGTGGCCTATCGGGGAACAAATTGAATGTTTAATCTGCAAGCATGCAGATGGGACCCGGCGTCGTAGTCCGAGTCCTGTCTCGGGGTAAATTGAGAGTTCTCCTGCACGCACATTCGGCCTGTTGGGGCCGACGTTTGTGAAATCAATGATCGCTGTGACGTTCCACAAAGAAAGTGGCCAATTTGAAAACATTTCCAGATAACCGCCCAAGCCGAGGTGTGCTAAGTACATGCGAGCGCATTCAGATAGACGCGCTCAGTGGAACGGTCCAATTGTTAAATGAAAAGTTGAGGAGAGACTTCGGCGGTCCCCCAGGCGTCGCTACGGCGGCGTGTCCCTTGTAGCGTTATTGCATTTCATAGCAGAGCTCTTGTTTATCAAACGCGGGTTTTATTTGCGCGATGCAGCCGTGTCAGCAGCGGAGGGGAGCTAGATAGTCTACGAGTCTGCGCTTTGGTTCGTAGCATGCCGTTGTACGCTAGATGTGTTCCCTGAGGTCATTAAAAGTGTGAATATCTGCATTACTCCGTGGTGTTTTGCTGAAACTGTTGTTTCTCGGAGGGCGAGTTCGCTAATATCCGCCTGGGACAGATAGAGGAAGCATTACATCAACAAATCCACACCATAAACACAGCGAAAAATCGGCCAATAATTGGATTTTTTTCTTGTTGTTTTAAAGTTAATAAGTGAAAAGATCCAATTGTGAGGCCCGATTGCGAGCTTGTTAGATTTTTTTATTTATTTTCTGTTTGTTTCTCTCTCTCGTTTCTTCCTTTCGTCCCTTCATCTAGGCTGAGTCAAAAGAGGGGATGTTAATTTTGCCAAAGGTTCTGTTGTATATTAATTTAAGTCGCGAGTGCTGCCGGTAGATGACACCGACAGCATTTTGATTAAGGATTTTATACATGAAGAAATTTTCATTATCGCTTCTCCTTGGTGATTTCGACGGGACGGTTTGGGATCGTGACCCGGCGCCGTGACAGCGGGTTCCAGGATAAACGGCTCTGTATTGAATCCCACCCTGTGCTGGATCCACACTTACAGCGGCAATTAATGGGGCCGTTTCCTCCAGGGAGGCCCCGGCCTTCCCAGGCCCGAGCGCCGCTATTGTACATAGGTAACCAGATTTAGCTTTTTTTCTTCTTCTTCTTCGCCGGCTCCTCTGATAGATGTGAGGGAGTCGTTCTTTGTGATTAGGGTTTCTGATTGACTTCAGATAATCAGGCCAGCAGGGTGTAATGTCTGCAAATAGATCTTAAAATGAGAAGAGAATGGCAAGGTTTAAATCAACCGTGCCCTTTGACCTCAACATGCACGTGGGGCGTTGAGTTCATCAGAACATTTTGATTTCATGAACCACCTGTTTACTGAATTAAATAGTGTACAAATTAAATGCACTTTATTCATTAAATTTTATTTATTTATTTGCTGTTTAATGCATGCAGTCCAAATCTGATGTAATGGATTGGACCATATATGTGACCCTGGACCACAAAACCAGTCATATGGGTCAGTTTTTTGAAACTGAGATTTATACATCATCTGAAAGCTGAATAAATAAGCTTTCCATTGATGTATGGTTTGTTAGGACAATATTTGGCCGAGATACAACTATTTGAATATATGGAATCTGAGGGTGCAAAAAAAATCAAAATATTGAGAAAATCACCTTAAAACTAATCAAAAATTAAGTTTTGATATATTTACAGTAATAATTTTACAAAATATCTTCATGGAACAAGATCTTTACTTAATTTCCTAATGATTTTTGGCATAAAAATCAATCATTTTGACCCATACAATGTATTTTTGGCTATTGCTACAAGTATACCCCAGCGACTTAAGACTGGTTTTGTGGTCCAGGGGCACAACGTGGCAATAAATGAAATAATATGAATAGTATATCAACCACTTGACACATTTTCACCATTGCATGCCCAGTTTGGAATCACATTTCAAAAATGATGTGATCTGTTTGTTTTTCCTCGCAATATATGAGTGATAAAACTGCATTTGGGTCACCTAGGAAAGAAAAATGTAAATTCTCAGTTTTTTTTTTAGCATGTCAGTTGTTTCTCCTAGATGAGATCAATTAAAGAGGAAATACAGAAGATTTTTTTATCCCACAGAAAAGCGTCAGATCTCAGCAGTGTCTCAAACTGTGCTCAGGTTTGCACAATAAAATAAATTTATTAACCACCTATCTACTGAGTTAAATAGTGTACAAATTAAGTGTACTTCATTTAATCATTTTCATTTATTTATTTGCAGTTTTAGGCAAGCAATCCAAATCTGATGTAACGGATTGGACTATAAAGTAAATAATGTAAATAGTATATCAACCACTTGACGCATTTTCACCATTGCATGCCCAGTTTGGAATCACATTTCCTTTTATCATTCAAAAACGATGTGATCTGTTTACGTATCCTCTCCTGTTGAGCCGAAAGCCCCCTAGTGGCACACAGCGGTTTGGAAACCACCTCTCCCTGTGGCTTGTCATTCTAATACAGCTGAAAGAGCTATGAGATCCTTTAATAACCCTCCAGCTCATCGCCCCCAAACCCCAGCGTGCGTGTGGCGGCCCCTGAAGGAGCCGCATCTCCATGTATGCTGACACATTTGTGTACCTGCGACAGGAAAGACAGAGGCCAACGCTGTCGGCTCTTGCCTCAACCACTGCTCTACAAAATCAACCTGACAACTCGCTGTTTTCTCCATGGAGAGAAGCGTTTTTTCCCCCCACCCGTCTTGTTTTTTTTCTGTAGTAAAGGATGCTTGCATGTCAGTCCTGTGAGCGAGAGCATCCTTATTATTTGCCTATAACCCTGTTTGAAAGCCCATGTGTCCCGCGCAGACAGGCAAAAGCAGCGGTGTCAGTTATACGGGTAACAGCCATCAGAGGGACAGCAGCTTTGGAATGCATGTCTCCTTCTCCGCTTCCTTCCCTGTCTGTATTTCACTCCACTTCAGACCATTTATCCCGCTGTGCTGCGAGCACTTTGTCATTCCCTCTCCCTCCCGTTCGCTTTTAAAGCCTACGAGTCGGATTCTGTCATCTCGCCGCTTCCTCACAGAACTCGTAGTTCATCTGTTGCTGCTTAAATGAGCATTTTATTTGAAGGTGGTGGGTCAGATACGAAAGAAAAAAAATGTGCGTTTAATGTCTTGATTGTTTCTCATAGACAAAAGTGAGGTTAAACAGAGAGCAAATAGCTTTTCTCAGAGTTTCAGAGAAGCATCTCCAAACTGTGTTTGTTTTATCAAGATTTATGTCTTGTATTTTTAGGAGACACATCAGAGACAAAGTTGATGGTAAAAGGGTCCATAACTCCTATGAGTTCCATGAGCAATGAAAGAGCAACATATGTGCGATAAAACTGCATTTGGGTCACCTAGGAAAGAAAAATCGTAAATTCTCAAAAAAAAATTTTTTATGTCCCACAGGAAGCTTCAGATCTTAGCAATGTCTCATACTGTGCTAAGGTTTGCACAATAAATAAATGAAATAAAATAATAAAATAAAATAAATTTATGAACCACCTATCTAATTAAATAGTGTACAAATAAAATTTATTTCTTTAAATTTTCTTTATTTATTGTTTTATTCACGCAATCCAAATCAGATTTAATGGATCAGGCTATAAAGTTAATAATATAAATGGTATATCAACCACTTGACACATTTTCACCATTGCATGCCCAGTTTGGAAATAAAATAAAATAAAAT
>JAHKKF010536166.1:17160-29242 GCA_019740295.1 Labeo calbasu
AAATAAAATTAAATAAAATTAAATTCCCATGGAATTTTGATTTTTATTTCTCATTGAATGCTTAAACTTCATATAAGTTTCATGAGATATACAAGAGCAACTTATAAGCATTAAAATGTGCATTTGTGTCACCTAGGGGTAAAAAATCTCCTTAATATATCAATTGATTCTACTTTTTCTGTTAGACAGTAATTAGATCAAAATGAAAGTAGAGCAAAACATCGTCAGATGAGATCTCACCAATGTCTCAAACTGTGCTTGAAAGATTTCAGTTTTTGTTACATTATTAATTTCTCATGTATTTTCAGGAAAGACAATGATTATACTTAATTGAGTTATGAAAGGGCAAACCTCTGAGCATTTAAGTTGTATTTTGAGTGAGATTTTAAAAAAGCCCTCTATACGTGTTGGCCTCTGTGTGTGTCCCATCGTCATGAATGTGTGTGTGTGTGTGTGAGAGAGAGAGTGCTCAGATAAAAAAAGCTTTCTCCTGACGTATTTTCCCACCATGCTGAGCTCCTGCCGGAGCGGGCCGCACAGAGGCCTGCTTGTGTCGCGCTGATGTCATAGGCCTGACCTGCCTCTGCTGTACAAAGGCTTTAGGTATCACTGCCTCTGTTCACACAATACCCATTCAAGCAGGTTGCTTTGCTCCTGCAAGCCTAAAGAACAATGTTATTTTTTGTTTCAGCATTATAAAGCTGGACTTTTGCAGGAAACTCAACAGACAAAACCTTTATCAGACGATGCTTCGGGTAGGCTGGCAGTATAATCCGCCTCCATTAGCCTTTCAATGTGTTTCTCTCTCTTTCTCTCTGTCTTTTTTTTTTTTTTTTTACCTCTTTTCCATCTTTCTCGCTCACTTGCTCTCTTTCTTGCTGGCAAGAGACGAAGAGCACATTCACAGGGGTCAAAACAAGACAGCGTTTCTCTGCATTAATAAACAATGTTTTTAAAACAGTGCTGATATTAAAATACATCAGCATGAAATCGACTAACACTTGCTTTGTTAATGCACATTCCCGCTTTTATTTTGCACAATTTATTAGTGCTCGTTGTTTAAAATTTAAAATGATGAAATCAAATCACAGATGTAAAATAGCTTGTGAATGATGTTTGATTCCAACTTTAAAAGCTGCATTAATCGCCATGTATTTTAAATTGAAAGAAACTGCATTCCCTTTCAGATTGCGGATTTGTGAGTTTCCGAGTCGGAATCCCTTTTCCTGGGATCTGTCCACAGGCACGGCCGGCAAAACGGTGACAATGTAAACCTCTAATATATTTGCTTATTAGAATTCTCTGGATTTCAGTCAACAATATGAAAGCACCAAAGGCCTCTGGTCCTGCCATGTACAAACACACTCCCAGTGTGTGTATGTGTGTACGTGTGTGTGTGTATGATTCATTCCGGTGCAGTTTTAGTCCTTATAAAATATTCATTTTGGTTGTGCAGGGTTCTGTAATTGCCATCTCTCAGACTGAATAATTTATACCACGCGCAGACTGACAAAGCTACGCCATACGGCCGTAGATGAATCAGGAACAAGGATCCGTGCTGCCAGCCGCATTATTGTTTCACAAATATGGCACTCACGTCATTTCTGGACGGCACGGCACCTAATCCGGCTTCTCTTCATTTGTCATTTCATTTCACCCGCTCTGTTGTTTTAGCTCTTGCGTTTGCCCTCTTGTCTCTTAATGACTGACCCCTCGCTCTTGCCATACAGTGCACCGGGTAGCACTAATGCACCTTTACCCTCTCTCTCTATGCATGCTTCCCTGTCTGCCGTTGTCTTTTTTTCACGCGTGGTAACTACCTCACACTCGTGTTCACTTTAGAAACATATATTATGCATTAGGAATAAAATGATGCGCGGTGCTTGTAACAGCCGCTCTATTTGCCCTTCTCTTTTGAGGATTTTATTGTTCAGAAGTTGCTCTTTCATAGCTCATGACATTGGACAGCGATTAGATTAAGTGGAGATCAAATCTCAAAGTTAGCTCAGATTTGCCAAACATTTTCTTACTTTTATTTCTCCTCAGAGGTTTTATCAGAAGCAAAGATGAGACTTCAGTGAAGCTCTGTCAAGTTCCTTGAGCAAAAACTTTTCTCAAGAATGGGAATTTAGTAAATATGAGCCCTATATCTAAGTGTCTAAGTGAGACAGATTCCCAAGTAATCGCACATATGTGACCCTGGACCACAAAACCAGTCATAAGGGTCAATTTTGTAAAATTGAGAATTATTTAAATAAGCTTTCCATTGATTTATGGTTTGTTAGGATAGAACAATATTTGGCCGAGATACAACTATTTGAAAATCTGGACTCTATGGGTGAAAAATCATTTTTAAAGTTGTCCAAATGAAGTTCTTAGCAATGCATATTACTAATAAAAAAAATAATTTTTGATATATTTAAGTTAGGAAATTCACAAAATATCTTCATGGCTATCATCTTCATGGATATCAAGCGTTTGCCAATGCTTTTTGGCATAAAAGAAAAAATAGATAATTTTGACCCATACAGTGTATTTTGGCTATTGCTAGTAATATACCCCTGCTACTTAAGACAGTCATAAGGGGACATTTTTTGAAATTGAGATTAATTTAAATAAGCTTCCCATTGATTTATTTGTTAAGACAGGACAATATTAGGCCTAGATTTGAAAATCTAGAATCTGACAGTGCATTCAAATATTGAGAAAATCACCTGTCCAAATTGTCCAAATGTCCAAAAGTTGTCCAAATGAAGTTCTTAGCAATGCATATTACTAATCAAAATGTGTTCTGTTCTAAGTTTTGATATATTTACAGTACGAAATTTACAAAATGTCTTCATGGAACATGATCTTTATTTAAAAGAAAAAGCATAAAAGAAAAATCTATAATTTTGACCCATGCAATGTTTTGTTGGCTGTTGTACCCGTGCAACTTAAGACTGGTTTTGTGGTCCAGGGTCACATATAGAATTTAAGTGATCTCAACAGTGTCTCAAACTGTTCTCAGATTTACCAATCAACCAAGATGCTTTAGCAAAAACATGGTTTATACTTGAAACTCCACTGAGCAATAAAAAAAACCTTCCCTGTATGTTGGTCATTTAGTATATATAAACAGTCTGGAGTGTGAGATTATTGTAGATTTAAGCATAATCTTATCTTGTTCTCCATTTAATCTCATTGCAATCTATTAGAAACAATTGAGCTAATAAAGAGAACTCATTTCTGAGATCTCTTTATTCTCTTTGAAGTCCCTCCCAATGTGTTATTTTGGTGACACACTCACTTTCAGGCTTTAAACTGAAGCGAAGCTTCTGCAAAGTGACCCGCACATCCTCTGCTCATGTCCATTATGGAAATCTATTAGCGCCGATCACCCGCCGCCTGTCTGGGGGCACGTTACAGCACCTCAGCGTCTCTGATTGAGCTACGGCGAGCTGATGGATGACTTGAAAACGCTCTGATGTAACGGCCTGTCCTCTCTCTCTCTCTTTTTCTCTGTGTGGTTGTTGACATGCAGGAATAATGACATGGACGAAGGGTCCACATGTGCCCGTGTCATTAGGCTGCATTACCTGTGTTAAAACCAATAACTGCCACTCAGAACTGGATCCACATTAATCATTTATAATGTTTTAATACGTTTTTAATCAGCATCGCTGAGACCACAGCCTTCAGACATCAGGCAAGCCGTGTACGTGTGTGTGTGTGTGTGTGTGTGTGTGTGTTCCTCCATGGCCTGATTTGAAATGTGCTTTTTTCACTCTCTCCTTCCTGTTTTTAATTAATAATTAAAATCGGCAAAGATGACAGTTCCTAATTAGGGCTGTCTTGAAAGAATGTGGGAATGTATGAATTTTAGATGGGGAAGGAGAGAGAGAGAGAGTCGAGAAAGGGTAATGAACACACAAGGAGACGTCTGGAGTAGAATGGAGACACAACAAACAAAGAAACAAACAAAATAGCGATCACATATCTGTCAGCGACTAAGCATTAGGTCAGGTAAAGACAACAGCATCCTTGGCCATGTGTGGTCAGTCTTTCAACCAATCAGAAGCCAGATTGAAATCCACCCCCCCCCCACTCCTTTTCCGCCCCTCACCTCCTCCCGGGGAAACTTGAGCCTGTATCCCAACATCAAAGAGCTGAGCGTGGGGATGGAAAGAGCAAGAGAGGTAAAACATGCATAGCCTACTACCCCTTTTCAGCAGAAATGGTGGTGGTTCTCGGGACGGGGGATTTACGGAGCTCTTTCAGAACTGGCCTGCATTTTCATTGACTCAAGAGCTGAATGATGACGTAATTTTACTACATAACCTGCTAGCAATGTTCAGTATATTTAAAGAATTTGATATAGTGCCATCACAAGCTGCTTTAAGTGGTTTAAATATTTAATGAATAAAATGTGTTATGAAATAAGTGATGTTTCAAAAATGGTAAATATGAGCCCAATATAAGTCTAAGTGACACAGATTCCCAAGTAATCAAACATTTGTGACCCTAGACCACAAAATCAGTCATAAGGGTCAGTTTTTTTCAAATTGAGATTTATTTAAATAAGCTTTCAATTGATTTATGGTTTGTTATGATAGGACAATATTTGGCTCAGAATCAGAAATCTGTTATTTTATTTAATAATACTAATAATATTAATCTGTATCATTATTATTAAGTTATAATTAATTGTTAAATTGTTTTAGCTATAGCTTAAAAATTGCTGCTGGGAATTTAGTTTTATATTTTTATTTTATTTTTAATATTTAATGAGTAATTAAATATTTGTCACAATTCATATATGTGATGTTTGTAATGTAATTTTTAAATATTTAATGTATTTACTACTATTTCTGCTACTAACTACAATTATTACATTATTTATAATTGAAATATTAAATAAAGCAACTATAGGAATTTTTGCTATAATGTTAACAGTGTAGCTTTGTTTTCTGTTCTTGTCTTTTACACAATTTGTTTGATGTGTATATAATCTCATGTAACACCACAAGAGGCCTGATTTGCAATGGGGAACCTCCACAAGAGGCTTTTATACACCTAAACCAGAAAAAAAGTGGTATAAGGGGAGACAGAGTGGGAATGGTAAAGGAGGGTGGATGGAGGAGGGCGACAGAGAGAGAGAGAGAGTGTTTAATGAGGCCCCAGTCTAAGACAAAATGCTGTGATTGACAGAAGCAGTGATCTGTTGGGGAAATAATGTCAGAGGCATGTTACACATTAGGAAAAACTATGGAGGAGAGGACGAATAGAGAGAGCGAGAGAGAAAGGAGGAGAGAATGTGCACACCAGTCTGGGTCTGGTACAGCAGTCTGCCTGAGGGAAAAAACGCACACACACACACGCACACACACACAACAGGAACACATGTCCCAAAAACACTTCTGGCATAAATATGTTTAGGCAGATGCTCAGATATGTTCAAACATACAAAATCATGTCTTCAACAACTTTGTGTGTTCAGGTCAAGGCTACTTTTGTGATTAAACAAGGATGCTCAAATCCTGTTTGAAAGTTTGTAATATATAACTTATATATTTAGCATTTTATTAAGTAGTGCTTGTCTGTGGTGGTGGTGTCTAGGTGTTAAACAGAGGCCGTCTTCAAGTTTCTACAATATTTTGGGCCCCTCGGGTTCCTCAAGTGTACGTCTGTGGTATTTTTATGCTTGTTTTATTGTCTGCCAAGTGTAAAGTTTAAGTCTGATCGCTTAGAAAAGAAATAGCACACCAGAAATGGTGTAGACGAGTTACTCACCAAAGTTCAATACTTGAGGTTAAAGGTTTTTGAAAAACGTCTCCCTGTCAAATGAGATGCACCCACGGACCAATCAAAAACAATCAGAGCCGTGAGCCAATCAGAAGCCAGAGCTGACACAAGGAGCTTGTGCATTTTGGAAATGCGATCTGTATTGACCTGTGTACCGTCTCAGCTTCTGGACCTGAAATCAGCAGAATGTACTCGTGTAAGTGTGTGTGTGAGTGTGTGTGTCTGTGTTCTGTATTGTCTGGCTGGCTGGGGTCTGATCAGCTAAAGTTGCTTGGTGATCAATACTCAGCAGAGTCACACAGCTGTGCCCTAACCATTAACGCCTGAGCAGCAATTAGTGTCCACACTGACCGCTCACACACACACACACACACATACACACTCCCATCTGCCATTGTATTTCTTTACCTCTCTTTACATCCACTCATCTGTCTTGGGACGACAGGAAGAAAAGCAGTTGCAGGTTTTTTCCAATCTTTTGTCTAAAAACAACAACGTTAGACAACAAAACAAACACGGTACGATCATTTATGGAGCTATTGTGTTTGTGTGTAGTGCTGTCAAACGATTAATCGCGATTAATCGCATCCCAAGTAAAAGTTTTGTTTACATAATGGATGTGTGTGTGCTGTGTATATTTATTATCTATACATAAATACACACACATTTTTTTTTCTTAAATATATGAATGCATGTGTTTGTATTTATATAATACATTAATATACACAGTACACATACATACATTATGTATACACCTTTTATTTTGGAGCGATTAATCATTTGACAGCACTATTTGTGTGATATTAAAGCTTGCTAGATTTTAGTTTGGTCCCATATGAAAGAAATTAAGATCTTTTAGATAAAAGTACTAACTGCACAAAAAAAGACTGCAAAGTCAGAAATTTCAACTATTTCTGAAGTTGCCAAGTGTATAGCCAAAAATGCATTGTGTGGGTCAAAATGATCAGTTTATCTTTTATGCCAAAAATCATTAGGATGTTAAGTAGAGAACAAGTTTCATGAAGAATTTAGTAAATTTACTACCATAATACCTTTTTTTTGGATTAGTAATATGCATTGCTAAGAACTTAATTTGGACAACTTTAAAGGCGATTTTCTCAATATTTAGATTTTTTGCACCCTCAGATTCCAGATGTCAAAAAATGACATCTGATGGTTTTGTGGTCCAGGGTCACACATATATAAAACTATATATATATATAGACGAAGATGTAAATGAAACTGATTATTATGCTTTACAGGAAAGTGCTATTTTACTATTTAATTTCTAAATACTATTTCAGAATGTGATGTTTAAATAAATGTGTTACTTGCTGATATTTTGTAATTATTTGTGAAATTTACTGGCAATTTCTAAGTGAAAATTGTTTCAGAATATATAAATAAAATTTGATGTAGAAACTGTTTTCACTCAGAATTTGCTTGTGAATTTCACATATAATTACAGAAAAATGTCAAGTAAAACACTGAAATAAACACAAAATTGAATGGTGTTTTATCGTGTAACGTACACCAATAATCTGTTTTATTTACAACTTCAGAAAATCATTGACGGCGTACACCAGTACTCTATTTTTTCATTAATTTTAGGAGAAACTTCTGAGACTTAAAATCTGAGTTATGAAAGAGCAAAAATACTTTCCTCTGATTTTCAAATAGATTTTTGCCATAGCTGTAATCTGTAGTTAACCTGCTACGGCTTTTGTTGATGATGCAAACCGCACTGATTGTAATAGATCAAGACGATGGACAAGAGTAACCTTACCGGCAATTATGACGGGGGTTACGGCACAGAAGCATCGCCCCCTGCATTTATTTGTTTTTGCGTCTTTTGTGCCGAATGAAGTGGGATTAGTGTGAAGGAGAGGCCGGGAGGGGGGCTTCTCCTTTGAATGAGGGCAGGAAAACGATCCAATGATGGTTTGGGTTAAGATAAGAGCTAAGGGCTGTTATTGAGCTGATGTGCTTGAAACGTACCCCTTTTTTCCTCTCAATTACCTCAGCCTGTGAAGCCAAAGTCCTTTCAAACGACAAGCCTCCCGTCTTCTCTCTCTCTCTCGCGCGCTCTCTCTCATGCGCTCGTCCGCCACCATCATAAGGATTCGGCCCCTCTGGTCAGAAAGAGCGGTGAAGGACAGGTTGTATTAATTACTCCGCGCCGGCCGGCCAGATCATTTTATCACAGATTTGTCGACAAGTTGCAGTGGAAGCTAGAAGTCGAACGCCTCCGGTGAAGAACAAAAGCGAGGGAAGAAGGGTCTCTGATGTGAAATTAAACACGTCTGCTTTGCTTTTTTTTCCCTCTGACAAACCAAATTCGTGTCTTGTGTAATTGATAACTGCCTCGGCCAATTATTTTGCACGTTACAATACACAGAGGCCCCCTTTCGCTGCTACAGCTCTTCCATAATTAGCTATGCTAATATCCCTTTATTGGCCTTAATATTGCTCAACATCTCCATGGCATCCATAGGCCACCAGAGTCCTGTGTCCTGTCACAAATGCTGATTATTGAGAAGGATAGCTTTAATCAAACATAATTGCAGTTAATTTTTTCTTCCCTTCCTTGCTCTCCGTTGCCAGCATCTAATGCTGCGTTCTCCTTGATATTCCATTAAATGACTATTTAACTGCCTTCTTTATTTCCGACGGTCGCGAACATCGCCGCAAAGTTCTGGAGCCATTTAGAGAGAGCAAAAGGGAGAGAGAACCGTGTGGCCGTAATTGCTTGCCTTTTCACAAAGGACTAATTTACTCAATCCCCATGCAGAAGTGAAACTGCTCTAATTCAGACAAAATTACGCTGCTGTTGTGGACAGCAGCTGAATATCATTGTGTTCGGAAAGCTGCGGAAATTCACTTCATCAAACTCGGAGGTAAACAGACCCCAAGCGAACACGCGCCACCGCTGAACGCGGCCTTAATGAGAGCGTGTGTGTTTTTCAACACTTTTATACGTTTGCCTGTCGGTGATAATACCCTGCAATTTCGTTTGTAATTAATCTAATTTAATGATTTTCTTTGACATTAATTGTAAACATGTTTGGCTATAATAGGTGATTTAATTTTCTCTTTATGTCATTTGAATAAAATGACAGGAAATTGTTGGAGATGGCCTGAAACCTGCGTGGTTCACAGGAGCGCCACATACATATATAGTATTTTATTATTTTTGTACCTCACATTGTATATGTGCTTGAAATGCATCCTGGGTTTTTATATAGCCTACTTCCAGGGGGGTTCTTCACGTTTTTTCTTCACGCTGTATCTATTGAAATTGATGCGGTCCATCTCACTTTCAAACCTCTGAATGGTTGCTTTGCAATAATCTTTGAGTTAGCACAAGTGTGTCCACCTGTGTACATGTGTGTGAAGCCATTTGTTTGCGGCTATAGAGTGAGGAAAAAAAAAAGATAGCGAGTGAGAGAGGTAAATAAAGGCTATATTTCAGGCTTGATTTACTCCGATACCTGCTGTGAAACATTACAGCTCTATGGGGAAATAAAGACAGGGGCCGCGAATTACAGCTCGTAATACTCATTCTGATAATGGCCTGTCCGACAACTACCATACACACACTGTACACAATTAAAGGTAACGCTCTAATGATGGCGGACGCACTTTTGGCCTCCTCTGGCCGTTATGACTGCCATCTTTCTTTGCGCCCACCCCAGCGCTGCTGAAATTCACTTTTTATTGACGCCGGTCACTAAAAATTTTCTGAAACTACCAAGGCCACCTTCGGGGCCCTTGCTTCGCCTTTCTCCTACTTTTCCTCAATCTGTCTCAATCCTAAACATTCCCTCTCTGTCGGGAGGAAAGGGTGACTGTATATAAATGAGAATTGGAAGTGGAGGGGTGTTCAGGGTTGCAGATGTCATTTCACACAGTGATATATTGCTCGGCTCGCGGTCCCCTCGGAGAGTCCGAATGAGAGACTTCATCCTGCATACACACACTGTTTACCTAGTGAAATACATGTGTTAACTCAACACCGAACACAATCTGCAATGCATGACACCGTAGCGTGAACGCAAGCGAGAGAACGAGGGACCTTTACGCCGTACGTTCGGCCTCTCAAGGGTTGAAACGCTGAGGTAAATATTGGTGGACATGGACATCCATATACAAAGACAAATTTCCCACCTGCTGGATATTTCTGGACAAAACGCGGTCCCTTTTAGAAAAAGTCAGCTCACTTGGCGACCATATTGATGATTTCCAATAGGTCAGACAGAAATTTCCAAATAGATAGATAGATAGAACGATAGATAGATTGGATGGATGGATGGATGGATGGAATGATAGATAAATAGAACCATAGGTGTATGGATGGATGGATGGATGGATGAATGGAACAACAGATCGATAGAACCATAGATGGATGAATGGATGGATGTATTGACAGAACCATAGAATGATATATAGGATGGATGGATGGATAGACGGAATGATATAACAATAGATAGATAGATTGTTTTCATGGCATCCATCCATCCAACTATGGTTCTATCTATCTATCTATCTATCTATCTATCTATCTATCTATCTATCTATCTATCTATCTATCTATCCCGCCATCCATCCATCCATCTATGGTTCTGTGGTTCTATCTATTGTTCCATCCATCCATTCATCCATCCATCTATCTATAGTTCTGTGGTTCTGTCCATCCATCAATCCTCTGACATCCATTGCAATTTCTCCCGTTTTTTTTCCCTACAAGTGGTCTTCCTCTTAAACTAACCACTTCCTGTTATACAAGGAGTGTGGCACCAGCTGTACGAGCCTTCAACTTCCTCTTCCCATAAGCCCTCTTATCCATCTTCCTTCTCTTGAAGGACTCTTGAAGTGTCTCTTTACCTCTTAAAAACACCAGGTTTTAGTTCTCGAGGTGCGCGCGTGCGAGGGCCCGTTCCGATGGGACCTTCTTTGACTCTCGCGCGCACATGACATTTGCCGAACAGATTATGCAGTTAGTAATTTGCGCAATAATTACCGGGTGCTGTTGTCCTGGTGGCGGGGTGTGTCTAATTGTCTAACAGGACTGTAAGTTTGCGGGCCGCTCTCACCTCGTTAGGTCTCCTACCCCGTTCGCCGGTCCTCGTCTGTGATGAGCAGGGCTCAGGTGTGCTGGTTTACCTCCCCATTGAGCACGTTAAGCCTTAATTACAGGGTAGAACAGGGGAGGAAAGAGGGGGGCGGAATATTAACTGACTTCCTGTCAGTGACGGGCAGATGGGTTCTGTGGGGAACTGTGGGATTTGGATGCGTCAGCCACACGGACAGACTGAAAAACAGATAAACAGAGAGACAGGGAGGTCGTGGGAGGGTGAGGAACAAAACACTAATGATCATTACTCTGAGGGGAATTATCTAGAAACAAGGTGAATCCAGCTGTCGGTTTGATCGCGCTTTTGTGCCAGCCGTGTTGTGCGTGGACGCCCTGGACTTGCTCTGCTATGAAGTCTACAGTTGTGTTTTGTGCTATCGATTTGTTCCGTGCCGTTTTTCTCCTGTTTTTGTGCTGGATTGATTGTCTAACGTGGAGTTTTCCCTCTCTTTGTCTTCTCTTGCAGATTCTTTTTGAAATTCTTCCTCAAGTGTAATCAGAACTGCCTGAAGAATGCAGGAAACCCACGGGACATGCGCAGATTCCAGGTAATGTTTTCTTTTTCTCTCCACACACACATACACACATTCTAATGTGAAAAACAGGCTGCTTGCTGGGGTAGCTGTATGGTGTATCGCTTTGTGGATATATTTAAACGGGCTGCCTGGACCCGGTCGAAGGCCAGAACTGTCTCCTCCAGAGATGCTTCAATTCTGCAATTCTGCTGAAGCACATTCCAAATGCTAGACACATAAAAATAAACCCTCAGTATCTGTATATCTATCTATCTATCTATCTATCTATCTATCTATCTATCTATCTATCTATCTATCTATCTATCTATCTGTCTGTCTGTAGTTCTATCTATCTATATATCTATCTGTCGTTCTATCGTTCTATCAATCTATCAGTCTATCTATCTATCTATCTATCTATCTATCTATCTATCTATCTATCTACCTATTGTTCTATCTATTGTTCTATCATTCTAGTCGTTCTGTCGTTCTATATCTATCTATCTGTCTGTCTGTCTGTCTATCTGTCTATCTATCGTTCTGTCATTCTGTATCTATCTATCTATCTATCTATCTATCTATCTATCTATCTATCTATCTATCGTTCTGTCGTTCTATATCTATCTATCTATCTATCTATCTATCTATC
>JAHKKF010536168.1:0-15918 GCA_019740295.1 Labeo calbasu
ATATAAGTATATACTATAAAATTAAAATACATTTCTTTTAAATGTATAGCATATTTTTTAATAAGGTAACAAGGTTGCGTTAACCGAAAATTGTCCGTCATTAACGGATTTTTTGAATCAGTGACGGAAAAATCTGAAGGCCGTCCGTCATTTTGACAGATTGCACTGAGGGTGATTTCTTGTAACTGTAATTCCCAACCCTGTCCAGGGTGATTATGCACAGGCGAGTATCCAGTTTAAACTACAGCGATCTATCGCGCCACATTAAAGAGCGCCAAAATGGTACTTACTGCTTGAATTTCCTAATGAAATGGACAGAATTTGAAATCTGAGACTTTTTTATTTTGAAAGTAACAAAGCACAGAGCTCAGCCTATTGCGATTTAGCCTATTGGATAGGAGGCGCACTATGTATTGTTCATTCATAAATTGAAAACAGCATAGATAGACCCAGATCGACTGGGATTTAAGAATAGATATAATAGAATCTATTGCTCGCCCTGTTGGTTCATGATTAAAAATGAAAATGTGAACAAAAATAAAAGCAAATAAATGTGTTCATATAATTAAAATAAGAAAATTAAAATGACGGTAATTTATTATATCTGTGCAGCAGTTTGAGCCTTTCTTTTAACAGTTTCAAATTTTAGTTACTGTGCACGTTAAAAACAATTTATAGTCTTTTCTACTCCCGTGTTTTGTTCTCACAGACACCCGGTAGCAAGTAACAGGATTTAGAAACAACACTAAACTCCGACGAGATGAAGTCCTTTTATGCAAAATCATAGATGTTTATCCACATATCAAGCATAATGGAAACACAGAATGATCTTGGAGAGAGCTTTACCGAGCTGACTGTCGTAACCGAACGCAACCAGGGTTTGAAGGCTGGATGAATGAATGACTGCCACAGCGGAGAGAAGAATTTGTGTGAACTTTAATGTAAGGACTTAAATATTCATATGTACTTCACATTAAGCTATGGTATGGCTTTGAATATAGTGCACGAAAATGTTATTGTGCTTTATAATGCTTTTATGCGGCTTGACGGTAACACAGAATAATACGCACAATCGGATTTGGATCGGCCCTCTCTTGACTGATACTAGATCCCACAAAGAATGGCAGTATCAGAGCCGATACCCGATAGGAGCATCGGTTCGGCGAAACCCTAGTAAAAAACACCTTGTCAAAATCAGCTCTTTTCCTAGCAACTTGTTTTGTTGCATGCCTCTTTAAATGCTAATGAGCTCTACTCACCCCGCCCCTCTCTTCCGTGGGGTGACGAGCCGTACTGTTTACTTTAGCAGCATTTATCCACGGAATATGCTAACTAGCACATTATTAGGCAAGGCGATTTGCAAAAAATCATAAAAGAACCTTATACTCGCTTCTTCTGTAGGTGAAGCTGGATCACAAATGATTCACAAGAACACAGACACATTTAGGCAGACCGGGGACGCGTTCCCTTCAAAATGAAAAGCAATCCTTTGCCGTCTTCAGCGGCTCAGATGTCGGGAGTAAATGATGACTGCTATAATCATTATTACATCCAACAACACAACACCTCAATCGCTTAGGAGACACTCTTGTCTTCCCCTGCTCAGGCATTGCAACAATGGCGGTAGGACTGTTCACAGCTCGCTCAGGGCGGGTCTAAGGTAAGACAGCCCTGTCAATCAACTATCATGGGAGTGGCCTTGGCCTGTGTGACATCACACAGCCAAGTAGCTGAGAATGGCCTGATTTGAGAAAGGGGAAATTATTTATACGGATTAAAAAAAACACTGGGTTGATTTTTGTCATTATAGGGTGGTTGTGTACACACACTGCCAACACACATTTATGTTCAAACAACATGTAAAGGTGATTTTTGCATCCGATGACCCCTTTCATGTGCCTTTGCTGAATACAACTATGCGAGAAAAAAAAAAACCTGGCCCCAAAATTTTGAATGGATATTTTAATTTACATTTTTAAAATTTAATTTTAAGCTTGCTTGGTTGTGAGCTGAAACTCTCCTATAAATCTAAAGAAAAAGTACTGGTCTTGTTTTTAATCACAAATGCAATGCATTTTTCTTCACCGCAGAGTCTGCGTGAGGCACAGCTACATCACCGTCTGCTTCCTGTCCGTTTGATCCATACCACGCTCACGAGCTCATTACAAAAACTCCAGGAACTGGATCTCGCACCATCTGAAACACACCTTGATTACTGAGTCACTAGATTACACATTGATTACACGCCACTTTACTCGACTGTTTTTGTGCCTGTAATGTCCAGAGCGATTACAAAAATCACCAGTCATCTGCACAGACTGTGGAAGACTGGACTTCCCAACACTCAATCTGGCTTGAAATGTAGCCCTGACCATAAAAGTTTAAACACTCAACAGCCTGCTGAAATCCTGACAGGGAGTTGTTGGACGCCTCGGAGCGGCCAGGATCGTCAAAGAGGGTACAGGTCATCCGTGTAGCGTAACCACAGCAACATCTGTTTTCAAGGCATCAAAATATTTTCGGATCTCCACACTCCTACATTCCACACTCACCTCCTGGCCCAGAGGGGTTACAGGCGTATTGTTAAGCGGCTGAAGGAGCTGGCGTGGCTGTGGGTGGTGCAGAAGTTTGGATCTTTTCTCCGTCATTCTACACCCAGAGCCTATTCATTACTAGGACTCACCGTGCCTTTCATATAGAATGCGAAACAGACTGGCATTCTGCATTCCATTCTCACAAACGATGTCGTAAAGATGAGGGTGTGAACTTGGACGTGTAGGTAAGGAACAAGACAACCAAAGAAGTGGAACAAGTTTTTACCATATATATATATATACACACACACACACACACACAATTGACAGAACTACAGATGCCCAGCATAAAAATTAACCTTTAAATATTAAATGCAACTGCCCATTTTGAAAACAGAAAGTACTCATGAGTATTGGTCGATGCACCTATAAAGTACAATTACCTTACATTTACTACAAGCAATGTGTAACTCAGTTTCTCTGGAAGAGGCGATCAAAGTCCAAATGCCTGTCAGACCAGACTGAGCCAATCAAAATAAAGCACAGAACAAACAGACAAAAATAGACAAAACTATGCATACTGTAGGATAAGAGCAACTGAATGAAACTTTAAAGATAAAACAGTTATGCAACTTTTTAATGCATCTGCAGGCACCTAGTGCAAATTCATCAGCAGCCTAATCACATTAGTTGGTCGGAACAAATCTAAAGCTCTGAATATTTGAATTTTCTTGCTTCCGATTCACATAAGCTGAAATCTGTACGGTCAAAGCAAAGGTGATGTGATTAAGACAATACAAAGACATCCTTTAATTCAAAAATCACTGTCTGTGGTACAAATTTGAAAATCTCACTGTGAAAATGTACGCACCCTCAGACCATCCAAGACTTAAATGAGTTTGTTTCTACATCTGAACAGACTTTGAGAAATGTATCATTACATGACTTGCTCATCAATGGATCTGTAGTGAATGGGTGACGTCAGAACTAGTCCCCAAAACAGCTGATAAAACCATCACAATAATCCAGTAACCCACACGACTCCAGTCCAACAATAATTAACAGTTTGTGAAGAGAAGAATGGCTTTTTTTAAGAAATAAGCCATCTATCAATAATCCATAATAATGTCATCTAAGGGCCTATGAAATCCATTTTATTTTTTCCCAAACACTTTATTTTCCATTTCAATTTTTCTGGATTGCATTTCTTCCATTTCAGTTTTTCTGGACTCTTTTTTTTTTAAAAAATGGTTAAATTACATTATTTTAATTAAAAAGCAAGTCTAATAATTAAAATTATGAAACTTACACAATTTAACGTCAATGTTTTAAAAGTTCAACAAAACTTACATATTTAGGGCCCTATGAAATGTTTTATTTTTTCTCATCTTCTGTTTTATTGTTACCAAATTCTGTTAAGCATGTCTAATTATTTGAATGCATAAAAATGATCTAATTTACTAAAGTTTTTTTTTTTTTTTACAATATTAAAAGTTTTCTGGTTATCAAATGAAGGCATAAAATCATTTAATTTATCTTTTAATCAAATAAAAATTTAATTTATTTTGTGGCCAACAAAGTTACTACTAAAATTAAAACATGAAAGAAATATTGCGTGATTATTCCTTAATAAAATAAAGTCTTAACAATTTTAGTAACAATAGAAGTAGAACATGAACGATTCATATTTAAACTGTCTTTTTGCTTAATACTAGTCCATATCGCAACTTGATTTGTGTGTAATGACCCACTTTTGATACATTCATCCAAACTTTGACAAATCCTGTGACACTCCTTGTTATACTGTAAAATCCTGGATTTCGCGATTCCGTCCGCATTTTCCGTATCGCGGAAATCATAGGGCCCTAGGCATCTCACCTCTAAATCCACAGATATATCTGTTTAAAACCGTTTTGGATATGTATATTTCTCTCCTGATTGAGATGAGATGATTTTTTTCACTGGAGGAAGCGTTTTTATGGATAGAAGAATCGTATTTCTTTACAACAAACGCACAGCTTTTGTAATAAAGTGCTGTTTTTATCAGCTGTTTGGACTCCCATTCTGACGGCACCCATTCACTGCAGAGGATCCATTGGTGAGCAAGTGATGTAATGCTACATTTTTCCAAATCTGTTTCAACGAAAAAACTCATCTACATCTTAGATGGCCTGAAGGTGAGAAAATTTTCAGCAAATTTTAATTTTGGGGTAAACTATTCTTTTAATATCCACACCTTACGTTTACATCCAGAATACAGGAGCACAGTTCAAGAGTCAAATATGAAATCCAGCTGCTTTGCATAGCAAAACAATTCTGAGGATATAACCATTTCACAGTTTTCAAAATCTAACCAGGCACATCAGTGTATCAATCCCTGGACCTATTGCTTTGCCAATACTAAAACCAGATTTTTAAGGAACACTTTTTTTTCCCCCTTCAACAACAGATGGTCCTCTACAGATCCATAAGCACTGAAGAGGGTGTAGTTTCCTGGAAATAACTGATGGCGTCAACTCACTAATAAACGTGACTAAGGCAGATTGTGCTTGTATCCTTGAGCACTGTCACATCCACTATCAGCCGACCCCTCTCGCATCCTAAAGAGCAAACACAGCTTTTTAAGATACGTTTATGACTGGTCTAAACCACCCATTAAGTCAATAACCTTTTAAATGCACGTTTAAAAAAAAAAAAACTGTCACCACTTGACTTGAGATTCTCAGAAGTCGCACCACAATAAAGAGCCAACCAAAGTATTTGCTGTTGCCGGTCAACTAGCCAAATTACTGTTACATAATTGAACCTGACCTAGCAACACTAACCTACAATGAAGTGTTATTTGTTACACCCATCTAAACTCATAACATAATAACGCTATAATAGCATCACCCGCCATCCACGCTAATCTTGACAAATGAGCCACAACCTGCTTTAGCCGAGAAAATAATGTGAATCTTGGTGCATGAGTGATACGCCAGCCTATTCCTGGGACTGTTGAAGTCATGACTTAATTTGATGAGTTAATCAGGAGAAAAAAACTTGAGAAATGATTTGATTACTTCAAGTCCGCAGTCAACCCACTTGACAAGAGAGGTGAAAACGCTGAACAGCAGATAGCCTTGACTTGACCTCTGTGAAATACAGTTATTCTCTCATAACCAAATGATCATTATTGGAAATGCCACCGTAGAGACAAGAAAACACCACAGCTTCCAGACAGACAGATAGGCAGACAGATAGATAGATAGATAGATAGATAGATGGACTGTCAAATGACTCATTGCGATTAATCCAAAATAATAGTTTGATTACATAATATGTGTGAGCACTGTGTATATTTATAATGTGTATATATAAATACACACACTTGCATGCATATTTTTAAGAAAATTATGTTATATTATAATTTTAAAATTGATATGTATATATAGTTTTTAAATAGTATTTTTAATAAAATATTTTTAAATAATTTTTAAATATAATTATATATAGACATAAATATTTGTAAATATATACACACATGTATGTTTATGTATTTATATATACACATTATAAATATACACTGTACTCTGTGATACACGTAACACATAAACTTTTAGTTTGGGTGCGATTAATCACAATTAATTGTTTGACAGCCCTAAACAGATAACACACTATGTGCTTGTAAGAAATAAGCCATCTATCAATGAGTCCATAATCCATAATAACATCCTCTCACCGAAATCCACATTCAAAGTCCAAATGAACTGTTTTTCCTTGTAAAAGCTGTGTGATCTCTGTATATTTCTCTCCTGATTCAGACGACATTTTACTGGAGGAAGCGTTATTGTGGATAGAAGAATCATATTAGTCTAGAAGCAATGGTTTATAGATAGATAGATAGATACTAATAATAAAATTTTTAATTGAACAAAATCTTCTACCAGAGTACAGAATGTTCTCTCTGATAAAAAAAAAAAATACTTGAAAGTTTTGTCAGAGAATGAATTAAGCATCTTGCCTATGATCATCATCTAGAACGTATGCTGAAACCATGACACACGAAAATATACATGAATCACTAGATAAAATACTTCAGACATCGCTATTCTTTTCCTGATCACTGTACGTGATCATGACCTGGCTGTAAAACAAAATGACATTCGCACTTGCGCGACATTCTGATTTTTTCATACATAGTTGCGCAATAGAAGAAGATCATGATGAATATGATCATGATGATATAATCGCTTCTCCTCCAGCTCCAGAAACATCTTCTGCGCTATACTGGAGTTCAAGCAGATCAACCTTCAACTGACTGGACAAACCGCTCAGATGTGATACTGGGAGACTGAATGATCATGAAAATGTTACATTCATCCCGTCAACCGATTCCCACGGGTAAAGAAATGGCGATAGTTTGCCAGGAACTCGGACTAAATCAGACAAACTCTTGCTGTTTGTTTAAGCCCGTCCAGGCTGCGTAACCGCCAGGGTGCAAAAGGTGTAAAGCTGTCTAAATGCACTACAAAATCAATCCGCTGTCAACCTAACGTGTTTCCCTGCGGGTAAGACCGCTGCCTGTCGGTGGGTGTCAAACCCAGGAGGGGAAAGACAGAACATAAACCATCACTATCAGACGATGTAAATGTTTCTTTCTAACGTTACTTTACCTGATACTTGTTGTCGTTCGGCGCGCCGTCACGGTCCGTCTTATTTCAGCGCCCGTCTACCACTTTATCACTTTTGCAACGCTATTTTCCTCCTCTGTTCATGAAAAGTACAAATTTTCCTGTCTCAACTCTCTTTCCTCCATATTTGCAGCTTCTCCACCAACAACAACATTAATGACGTGCTCTCGACGGTCACGTGACCACGGCTGTGGGTTCTAAAAATAGCGCGCGACACGACAGATTACAACCCGCAGAGCGGGTCTCGCGGGTCTCAAAGATGCCAGTGCGAAGACCGCTGTTAATTATGAGTGTGTCTTCCGAGTGTCTGGGATCGCTATAAACCGTGGCCCCAGTTTACCGGGAGTTTTCTATTTTTTACATGTGTATTTTTGAACAGGAACTAAACTGTTTTCAGGGAGGAGGGCGCCCCCTTTCGGTAGGTTGTGGTGTAGTGTGATGCGTGGGGAGAATGTGGTGGGCGAGGAAGGATGCGTGTGCCTGTTTCACTTAACATCTTAAAGGCGCTGTATGGGATTTCAGCCGTTTTCACGAACTTATGCCAAACTTGGTCATGTTATTAAAGGTGTACTCTGCCATTTTTTTCGATAATTAAAGTCGTACACATCATTTTGAGTAAAATTCTAAAATTCTTTAAAACAGTAAAAAAGAAACTCTAATAGTTTCCATGACAAATACCATTACAAATATTACAAACCATCAACTTTAAACCATTAAATCTGGTATCTGTAGTGTATTGTGGGACATATTCCATTAGGATTTAGTGATTTTAACAAGCCACCAATAGAGTGTTTTCACAACATGTCATCATTCGGCCATATTGGTGGCACTGAGCGCAAACAATGCCACTGAACCAAATGAAACTTGCATATTTTGCTGATTATCGTTGTTGAAAATAACAAATTATTTTCATGTTTTGGGCTGTACTAATCGGTCAGACCAGGAAAAACATTTGAAGCACTACAGACTGCCAAAAGTTATAACAAATCAAGGAAAAGACTGCAAAAAAAAAAAAAAAAAAACTGTCTGAGGAACAAAAGGCGTTTGTGGTTGGCCAAGCTGAACCAGGATTTCCAGGGCAAGAATCTTGACAACATTTCTTTGTTCTTATCATTTCCGGTCAGGTAGGTGAAATATTAGGCTAACATCTTAATTAATACTGCTCGTACGTATCTTTACCACCTAATAACTTTAGTTTATCAAAACATTGCACCCTTTTTTCTGTGGTTTAGACAGCATAGCAGAACAGTGTGTTCAGTAGTACATTAAACATGCAATAATGCTGTTGTTTACATCCGAGTATCGCCAATATGCCCGTGCATCTGGGTAACTGACCAAATCGAGACGGAAGTGCAAACCCTCCATAGAAGGTGACCAACAACCAGTAGAAACCCACAGGGTCCAATACAGTTTCCGTTTAAAGCAATGCAAGTCCCATTATAACCAGTAAAACCATTACAAATTTTGTGAATGTGTCTATTGTTTGTTTGTTTTTTTCAATAAGGGAGGCACACTCACATGAGCTGAAGACTAGAAAAACTGATTAGCCGATAGAGTGTGCGCTCTATCTCTCCATTGGAGTCTACAAATACAAAACCATTTGGTCCTACCTAGCTAACTCCTGATACATCCTGAAAATATATTCAATAGAAAGTAACATAAAACGTAGGTATGTACAGTACCCTCCTCTAATATTGGCACCCTTGGTAAATGTGAGCAAAGGCAATCTGCATTGTTTATCTTTTGATCTTTCATTAAAAAAATCCACAATATTCTAACCTTTCATTGAAGTAAAACAGTTGAAAGTGGGGAAACTCATGTTATGAAATAAATGTTTTTCTCCATTGCATGTTGGCCACAAGTATTGGCACTCTTAGAATTCGTATGAGTAAAATATCTCTGAAGTATATTTCCATTCATATTTCCATTTTTTAGCACACCATGGTGACTAGGAGCATGAAATTGTCCAGCCATCACTTCCTGTTTCACAGGATTGTAAATATGAGGAACAAAAAGGCCAAATTCCCTTAATCATCCATCACAAGGAGTGAAGTCAAAGAATAAAGTTCTGTTGTGCAGAACAAGATTGTCGAGCATCACAAAATAAAAAGTGGCTGTAAGAAACGAGCTAAAGCATTGAAAGTCCCATTTCCACCATCAGGGCAATAATTAAGAAGTTCCAATCAACTAAAGATGTTACAAATCTGCCTGGAAGAGAGGAAGTGTATCTGTATCGTCCTAATGCACAGTGAGGAGGAGAGTTTGAGTGGCCGAAGTCTCTCCAAGGATCACAGATGGAGAATCGCAGAGATTAGTTCAGGGGGCAGAAAGCCCAAAAAATATTTTTTAAAAATCCTCGTTGCTCATCCAAAAACAAACTCCAGCATATTCAGTTGTCAGACACGACTGGAGCTTCAAACGAGACTGGCTTCTATGGTCAGATGAAACTAAAAAAGAGCTTTACGGCAGCAAACCCACCAGATGGGTTTGGTGTGAACAGGGATAAAAAGTACCCCATGCCCACAGTTAAATATACTGCTGGATCTTTAATGTGGCATCATAGATTCTATCAAAAGCCAACAGATACAAAATATAAAATTGACTGCCCCTGTTAGAAATCTTATAATGGGCCATGGTTGAATCTTCCATCAGGACAATGATCCAAAACAAACATCAAAGTCAACACAAAGTGTCACTGAGCACAAAACTAAGCTTCTTCTATGGCTGTCTCCTGACCTGAACCCTATAGAAAGTGAGTAGGGTGAACTGAAGAGAAAAGAGCTGTGAATCTGAAGGAATGACCTGTGATCTCTTGTCAGGTGTTCTCCAAATTCATCAGACATTACAGGAGAAAATTCAGAGCTGTTATCTTGGCAAAAGCACATTGGGTGTCAATAATTGTGGCCAACGTGAACTACAGAAAAACATGAAATTTCCCCTCCACTTTCCATTGTTTTACTTCAATGGTACGTTTGTGAATTTTTTGAATGATAGATTAAAAGGATAAACAAAGCAGATTTATTTTCACAGCCACCTTTACTCATATGCACCAAGGGTGCCAATATTAGTGGAGGGCATTATATATTTCAGTGATATAGAAATATTTTATGTGCAATATTAAAAAGAAGACTTGCAGCACTTTAAAATGACCACAAGAAATATTGGTAAAGCTTTCCGAACATGGGAGATTCCTTTTAAAAAGAGTAACCCTCTAGTCTGTACTCAACCATAGCTTTCTGGATGAAGAGTAGTGAATCTTCGCGTAGGTTTTGCATCCTGCTAGGGTTTGACACCTTGACCCCACACCCACCTGTATTGTGCAAAATATCTATTCATTCAAACGCTGCAATGCTCTCGAATGAGTTTTCACATTGGTAATGCTTTTGACATTTCGTTGTTATTACCGTTTCAGGAGGTGGAACGACGGCTTTTTGTTCGTGGGCGGTTCATCTTAACAATTCATTTCAAGTGGTTTCGCTATTGTGTTCTCCAGTGCGCAATTACCCTACATATCGCTTAGATCACGTCTTATCGTGGTGGTCTCATAAATGCATTCTTTCTCTCTCTCTCTCTCATATGCACACACAGTCCATAGTGGTTGTTTACTCTGCTCTGCGCACTCACCAGGTTGCCATGGATGCATCTGGCTTGCGTGCCTCATTCTAGTCCACAGGTCACTACAGAGCCATGCCTTAAACATAAACACACACACTTGTGCGCGTCTGCACATATACATGCATTCGCTCTACGCTTACACACATAAACACAGTCATCGTCCTTAGACTTCAGGCTGGTCGGGAGTGAAGTCGTGCATCAGAGCAGACTGGAATTCCAGGCAAAGCGGCAAACAGATCTCTGCCTTTCTCGTCCCAGCGAGCGGCAGATAGTTTGCTCTTTTACGTCAAAGGCTCATTCATGTGAAGGTGGTGTGGAGAGATCGATGTGCACATGTTGACAGATAAGAAAAGCAGCTAAAAATAAACCATCCGCAGCAAAATCCCTCCACCACCTCACAGCCGCAGGGACAAACACATGAATTTTTGTTCTCTTCCTGGTACAACAAGAGAGAAAACAGGATAAGAGGAGGATGAACGTAGAACAAAGATTGAGGAAATGTCACAGAAACCAGCCTTTTCTGTTAAGCAGTAACACCTACAACACGCTCGCTGCAGGAGGGGAAATGTGTATGTTTAAAAACCGCAGGTATGAGGATGTTGCATGCATTTAAAAAGCAGATTTGCTCTTAAAATGTAAGAGTTAAATGGAAAAAATGTGAGTTGTTTGGACTTGGCACATAAGCACTCTTAGTGAATTCCTATGGGATGTCTTGATCCAGAGCCTGCTAATGGCACTGATAGGCAGTCGAGTGGGTAAAAATAACAATGCTGCCATATTAGAGCTGAATACAAACAATAGGCTTCACCGTGCAGCCTTAAAGATGTAGTTCACCCCAAAAAATTAAACTTCTGTCTTCATTTACTCACCCTAAATACGGAAACCCGTTTATGCTATGAAATTAAAAAATATATATCAGTATATTATATAATATATAGCAATATATCTCAATTCAGAGAAAAAAGTTCAAAGAGGTTCAAGAATCGTTATGTATAAACTCACGATTCTGAGTTTATAGTCACAATTCTGACCTTTTCCCCCTCTAAATTATGAGTTCACATTTTGCAATTCTGTTTTTTTTTCAGCAACAGAATATAAAATAATGACATGGTAATTATGAGTTTATTCCTTCTGTGAAACACAAAAGATGTTTTGAAAAATGTTTTGGTGACCATTGACTGCCATTGTATGGACAAATAAATACTGAGATATTTCCGAAATTATCTTCTTTTATGTTTCACAGAAGAAAGAAAGTAATTTCTGTGTTTTCTGTGGTGGTGGGAGTTGGGGCAGACAGCAATTTAGATGGCACCAATGGGAACTCAGGTAAAAATTGTTCTATATTCAAAATAAAGTTGAGGTCAAAAATTAACACACACCTTGCAGAATCTGCAAAATGTTAAAAGGGATCATTCAAAATACGTATTATTTTTTTTATTTAGTACGGACCTGCATAAGATATTTCACATAAAATACATTTACAGTCCACAAGAGAAAATAATAGTTGAATTTATAAAAATGACCCTGTTCAAAAGTTTACATACACTTGATTTCTAATACTGTGTTGTTACCTGAATGATCCTGTTTGTTTTTTGGTTTGTTTTTTATATCTGTTTTTTTTTTTTTTTTTTTTTGTAGTTGTTCATGAGTCCCTTGTTTGTCTTGAACAGTTAAACTGCCCCCTGTTCTTCAGAAAAATCCTTCAGGTCCCACAAATTCTTTGGTCTTTCATTTTTGTGTATTTGAACCCTTTCCAACAATGGCTGTATGAGATCCATCTTTTCACACTGAGGACAACTGAGGGACTCATATGCAACTATTACAGAAGGTTCAAATGCTCACTGATGCTCCAGAAGGAAAAACAATGCATTATAAGCTGGGGGGTGAAAATTTTTTGAATTTGAGGATCAGGGTAAATTTAGCTTATTTTGTCTTCGGGTACACATATAAGTATCTTCTGTGGCTTCTGAAGGGCAGTACTAAATGAAAAAATATTATATTTAGGCAAAATAAGAAAAATGTACACATCTTCATTCTGTTCAAAAGATTACACCCCTGGCTCTTAATGCATTGTGTTTCCTTCTGGAGCATCAGTACAAACGTCAGTACATAAAAAGTAAATAAAAAATAACATGCATTTTGTATGATTGGATAATAAATCAGCATATTACAATGATTTCTGAAGGATTGTGTGACACTTAATGGCTGATGAAAATTCAGTTTTGCATCACATAAATAAATTATATTTAATAGTACATTAAAATAGAAAACTGTTATTTTAAATTGCAATAATCCTTCAGAATATTACTTTTTTCTGTATTTTTGATCAAACAAAGGTAACTTTGATGAGCAGGTAGCCTAACTGTTATGGGATAGGATAAGCAGAATAAGGCATTAATATGTGCTTCATAAGTACTAACAAATAGCTAATATGCTAGTAATATGCATGTTAATAAGCAGCTACTAAATAGTGAGAACTGGACCTTTAAATAAAGTGTTACCCAGCGTTTTTTTTAACTGATTTGCAAAATGAACATGCCTAAACCCCAATCCACCGGACAACCATAACCCCTAGTTATAATACTGAGATAAAGTAAAAATGTAGCTATAAATTGCTTCATAATTAAAAATTGCCATCCAAATCGTTAGGAGACTGCTCCAGCATCACGTCTCCATGGAGAACCATCTCCAGTCCTAACAGTTATGACTCACCATTAGCGCATTGAATAAAAGCATGAAAACCTCCGCGGTCGGTCAGTCCTCCCAGAAGCATCTGTGACGTTATTCCTCACAGAGATGATGGTCATCCATTGTTTAGTAGCCTCTCTCACTATAATAAACACACACTGGGGTTACTGCACTATTTCACACAAACAAATTTCAAAGCTACTTCCTTTCCGCCATATTTTGTTATGCTTTACTTATGTAACCCACATAAAAATATTTACATGCATCCACCTCCACACACTCTCACAAATATAAAGTTTGCATGGCAGGCTATTTTTCCTGTCTTGGGTGCAAAAGCAACAACAAAAAGTTCATTAGATAGTCAAACAGACGTGTTATAGACCCTACCTCATAACATGATATACTCGCTCAATATCATGTCGTGTTATGCAAATTACAAAAGGAATTAAAATAAGGAAAGTCGTTATTTGGACTCCACATGTGTCTATTTTCAAACGTGCTCTTTTGCGTTTTATTTTTAGCTGTTTTCCTGTCTTCTCTGTGTTGTGTTCTTGGCTGGTGTTGGAGGCCGACAGGCAGCAGCAGTGCAGAGAGCCGGCTGTTGTCATGGCGACACGACACGTCGCCGTACTGCAGGTTACCAGTTAGCAGGTTAGCGTGCTTTGGAACAGCGCGTTGACAAATTTAACCTCGCTAATAACGCTAACCAGTCTCTCTAGCCCTCAGACACACACAGATCTTCCAGCGTGACTTCGCTGAGGTGAGCCGGACCCCCGGGACCACGCAATCTTTATACATATTCATGGCTGCGGCTGTCAAACAAGGTCAAAACAGGACAGACATCTATACAGATACACGTCTGTGAGAAATCCCTGCATCCTTGTGCAAGAATCAGAGTTTTCGACGTTTTAATAACGCTGCAGTGAAGTCGAATCTCCTCACCTGACAGTAAGTTGGTCTTTAGCTCAAAAGGACGCGGAAGAAATGGCGGGCAGAGAAAGTTTCTATATTTGTACGCGTAAAACAGTGAATCAATTGTGAGTCACTCCTTTGTGAAGTCATACTTGAAATGTCATCTCCCATCATTCACTCCCACCCCCAGCAGAAAGGCAGGAAATGAAAGGACAGGGAAAGTGAGGGATAGAATGGTGTTATTGACGGGGAGCGGGATTATAGCGCTGGAGATAATGTCAGTGTGACACATGCATACACGTTATGTCAGCAGAAGCTCTAATATTGTGACCAATGACGACAGGAAACACTGCAGATGAACTGCAGCTCGATGCACAGCTCATTGCATCCCTCTTGTGGTCAGTATGCGACATGATATTCAAGGTTCAGCTGGTAAGAATGCTGATGGCATATAGCATATACAGTTGAAGTCAGAATTTTACATACGCCTTGCAGAATCTGCAAAATGTTAATTATTTGACCAAAATAAGAGGGATCATACAAAATGCATGCTATTTTTTATTTAGTACTGACCTGAATAAGATATTTCACATAAAAGACACTTAGTCCACAAGAGAAAATAGTAGTTGAATTTATAAATATGACATTTTCTAACCACACCAGAAGAATGTGAATATAATGCCCAGTGGAGACATGACACACCTATTAGTGTTTTTGTGCCAAAAAAATAAAAAATAAAAAATGCCTGAATTTGATCATCTGGGACATATAGGCCTAAAAAAAGCCTATATTCACCATTTTTAATGCATGCCAAACACAATATCACCATTTTTCACCATTTATCACCATTTTTTTATCACCACAATTTTTACAAGGCATTATGAACAAAAATGACAAGTACAGAAATCTCAGTAAGAAAAATGTATATTGCAATATGTATATCTCTACACAGGATTAAAGTTCTACTGTGTTAATTTATTTAAATTCATTTAGATTTGTGTACAGAACATTGTCAACTGGCCTGGGCGCAGATCCCCCTCCTGCTCAGTGATTTAAACCATTGTATATACTAAACTAACTGTGAATTTGGGAAATGAAATTAACGGTTTACTTCATCCTGATACCTTTGCTTGCTATTGGAATACGTTTCCCAGATTCCATCTCTGTAGCATCTCTCTAGCTAGCTTGTTTAGCTAGCTGCAAGCTACTGTGAATTTATGTTAATGTTATAACCTCCAGTAGTCCGCATTAACACCCATTTCTCATTATGGCATATATTAGCCCTTGTCATATGCATATTTTCCTCATGTAAAGATTGTCCCATATTAGCATGCTGTCCCGCATTCTCACATATTTGATAATGTGGGACAACAAAATAATGTTGAAAAAATGAAGGAGAAAAAAAAGCTCTAAAACACTTTCAACACTTTAATACATATTTTGTTGCTTGAATATATCACAAAGATAATTTGACAACAATTAGGAACATTGTCTTA
>JAHKKF010536169.1:0-32455 GCA_019740295.1 Labeo calbasu
TGTTCAAAGATTAATAAATGCTGTTGTTGTTCTTGCACCTAATGCATTAACTAATAGCAATGAGTTGAACATTACTGTAAAGTGTCATCAGGAAATCTAACAGAACTGGAGGGAGAAATGGTCACAAAGTTCCTGTTATTTTGTGCCTGCAGAGGTGAAGTAGGTAAGTGCACTGAAGGATTGAAATGACAGAGAGGCAGCAGTGGAGGAGGAGGGTCATCAGTGATGTTTATAGCACAGTCTCCACAAGCACTTAGGCTGATACATTACGCTAATTAAAACCAAAGGTGGCGAAGCAGAGAGCGGGGGAGAACTGCTGGATTTTAATGCGTGAATTGAAAGCAGCCACCCTCGTCTGATGTTGGATGTTGGTCACAGGCTAAGTACGGAGCAAGAAAAAAAGGCCCCGAGCTCTCGCGGCAGGGCTCCGTGACCTGCCCAAGACATTGTATAAATTAGCACGGCAGCAGAGGAGGTCCTCGCTGGAAAATACGAGCGAATGTGCTCCAATTAACGCTTTGAAAATATTATACAGCAAACGCAGCAAGCTCCCCTGATGACACTCGAGAACGGCAGAGAACAGAAGTGGCGGTGGCTTCTTATTAAGCAAGATGCCTGCTCATTTGGTGTGCTGATATTAAAGGAGATCTGAATATGTCTAAATGCCAAACAAGCCTTTATTAAAGCAGTAAGGGCCTGCTGAAAGACTGAACTAAGGCTAATTTGCCAATGGTGTGTAACCTTCATGGAGACTCGAATCATCAATATGAGGCTAAGTTCAGCCAGAGTTAACTCTTCACTAGCAGAATGATCTTGAGCAACAAGGAGGAATTTCACATAAATGTCACTTGCATAATTAGTGCAAGGGTCCAAAAGGTTAGAGCTTTTCTCTGGACTAAAGAGGGTTATGATGATGAATGATACTGTCATATTTAGACAATTATGTGAAGATACAAGTTTGGATGTTGTGTAGCCTATACATTAACTTGGCTTCTTGACCCAAAACAAGTGTGTTCATTTTTAGGGTTTCAAATCAGAACGTATGACCTGACATTGAACCTTCAGTGGGTCTTCATTCGTAATGATGATACCATGACAATTCAGCTAATATAAGAAACTTAAGATGGTTTTACATGGTTTATAGGTGGATTAAAGAGCTGGTAGACCATCTTGGTCAAGTTTATTAGTTGATTAGATGGTAGATGTCTTTAGACCAGTGTTATTTTAGTATAACTGATATACTATTATAATTTTTGTTTCCATTTTAAATACAATTTTATTTTCAAAGTTTCTGTTTTCACTTTAATTTTAAAGTTTTAGTAATTTTGTTCTTTCATAAAATGTCTATATAGTATTTAGTTTAGTTTAGTTTATAGTATTTAAATTATTTAATTTTAATTATTTTAATACTTGAACTAAAAATCTTATTTTAGTAATATAGTATTTTATTATATATAGTATTTTATTCATTTTCAGTTTATTTCATTTTAATTATTTTAATACTTGAAACAAGTGATATTTTGGCAAGTACCTGAATTAAAATAATTTTATTTTATTTTATTTTATTTTATTTTTATGTTATTTTATTTTATTTATTTATTTTATTTTGTTAATATGGTTATTTATTTATTTTATTTTAAATATTTTAATACTTGAACTAAACAAAAATAAAATCCATTTATTGACAACTATCTGAATTAAAACAAGTTTATTTACATTTTATTAATATAATATTTTATTATATATAGTATTTTATTCATTTTAGTTAATTTAGTTTTAATTATTTTTGTACTTGAACTAAAAAAAGGGAAGTAACATCTTGGCAACTACCTGAATTAAAAGAATTCAATTTTATTTTATTTTATTAATATGGTATTTTATAACATATAGTATTTTATTCATTTTAATGAATTCATTTTAATTTAATTATTTTTAGATTTGAACTAAACAACAACAAAAGAATTCATATCTTGGCAACTATCTGAATTAAAACAAGTTTAAGTTTATTTAATATTTTTATACTTTATATAGTATTTTATTATATATAGTACTGTACTCATTTTAGTTTATTTTTAAGAGAAGTGATATCTTGGCAACTATCTGAATTAAAAGATTTTAGTTTTAGTTTAAGTTTATTTGATTTGGTTTTATTAATATAGTATTGTATTATATATTTTATTTTATTCATTTTAGTTTATTTAGATTTAGTTAATTTTATACTTGAACAAAAGAGAAGTGATATCTTGGCAACTGCCTGAATTAAAAGAAGTTTTTATTTATTTATTTATTTATTTTTTTTTTACATTTTATTTGATTAATTTTTCTTTTATTAATAAGGTATTTTATTACATATAGTATTTTATTTTATTTTATTTTATTTTATTTAGTTTTAATTATTTAAATACTTAAAATGAACAAAAAAGTCATATCTCGGCAACTATCTGAATTAAAACAAGTTTAATTTTATTTTAACATTTTATTTAATTATTTTATTTTCATTTAATGTTTATTTTATTTCAAGTAACTTTTGTTAATGGTTTTAGTTTTGGTTTCTATTTTAATGATAAATGTTAAACTAGAGGATTTACCAGAGGATATACCAGAGGATTTAATAAAATACCATCAAGAAATCAAGATGAAATGTCATTTTTTAGTAGATATGAAAAACAATGAAGCAATCAACTATACCTGCTTAAGAGCGGAGAGTGTCTGCAGACCAGTTGCCTTGGCAACCATGGTATGGCTGTTGCCAGGGCTCGGCTGAAGATTAAGTGCCAGTCCTGAGATGGCATGAACACGTAGCTCCACTATGGACACTTTGTCGTCAACGACAGAGAACGGAGTTTCACCCAGCACCGCCTCCACGGCCAGTGGGGATTCAACCTGAAACCAATAAAACATGACGCATTTACAGTACGAAAGACAGTTTAAATGGAAGAAAAGCACCGAAGTGAAGTGAACTGAGTGAAGCTTCAACACCTGTCAAACAAAAACATTTAGTGGATAATCCCACATATTGAAGATACGGCCCACTGAGTAAAGGAAGCATGGGAAAAAACACCTTTTCTCCAGAGGACGGCCAGCCCTCGGCCTCCACATAAATCCTCCATCTGACACTTCAAACCCATTATGTCACAGTTTCTTCACCTCCCACCACCGTTAAAGGTCACCGGGGACTTACCAAGTGAAAAGTCAAGTGGGGCAGCACGACGAGGAGGGTCAGAGATTCTCTTTTTTTTTTTTCTGTGTGTCTTTCCTGAACCGTGAGACCCTGGCAATCCCAAGAGCCTCAAATCGCCCAACAAGCCTGTTTTTTTTTTACTTTTCATAATTCAGGAAGATTAACTCAAATTCGCATTTTGCAAGACAAGAACAAGTCAGCCTACGTGGAGTGTTTTTTGCCTCAAGAAAGACATAATCAGCGGGAGAAGTACATAGAGCTTGGATGAATTTTAAAACAGACTGAACCATTGCCAGCACTTGACTCTTCAGTCTCCCCATGACAAACAGAAGTTTAAAGTGCCCCTATTATGGATTATAAAATGTTCATATTTTGGTTTTGGGAGTCCCACAACAGGTTGACATGCATGCAAAGTCAAAAAACACTTTCATTGTCTTACGCATTTATTTGGACCTATTTCGACTCCCAAACGATTTGCTCAAAGAATAACTTTTCCAATCCTCTCCTTGGCGTGATGCTGCGGTGATTGTTCTGATGAACCGGTCTGTTGTGATTGGTCTACTGCAGCGCATTTCGGAAACAGAATGCCCATCACCATTACTCTAACACACAGCTTGGTGGTAAACACCCAAACAGCCATGGTATATGCATTAGCCCAATGCAGAAATGTATTGATAAAGAACTGCAGTTAGTACACCAACGTATTGTTCTATTCTTTATCAACTCCAAGTAATAACAACCACAAACATTCACTATTCAACGACACATTCCTAGACAATTGCGAGCAAACAGTTATTGCTGTTAGCTGGTTAGCCAGAGATCTACAAGCTGCGCAGAGCGAACACAACACACAACTAAATACATATTTTGCATGCTACAGAGTATGTGAGAGCAACAATTTTAAAGGATTATTCCACTTTCAGAATAAACATTTCCTGATAATGTAGTAACCCTTACGTCATCAAAGATGTTCATGTCTTTCTATCTTCAGTTTATTCAGTTTAAAGAATTTAAGGTTTTTGAGGAAAACATTCTAGGATTTATCCCCATATAGCGGACTTCAGTCGTGCTCAACGGATTGAGGGTTAAAAATGCAGTTTCAATGCATCTTCAAAGGACTCTAAACAATCCCAGCCGAGGAATAAGGGTCTTATCTAGCAAAACTTTCTTTAAAAAATTTATGTTTATACACTTTTTAACCACAAATACTCATTTTGTCTAGCTCTGCGATGCGCATGCATACTCTGTGCTCTCCAGTTCAAGACAGTTAGTGTATGTCAAAAAGCTCCCATCTTATTTTCTCCTCCAACTTAAAAATCATTGCTACATTGCTGTTTTACCGTAAAGGGCGTTCGATCTTCTTTGCCTGTTCACCTTGTAAACTCTGGGTCAGTACTTCTGCAGCAATGTAGGGCGATTTTGAAGAAAATGAGTTGGGAGTTTTTCAACATACCCTAACTGTACCCTAACTAGGGCTGGAACAATTCCTTGAATCCTATGCTGCATTCAAGCCAATTAAAGTAATTTCGAGATGACAACATGTGACGTTCTACTCAGAGCTATTCACGTCCTCAGACTCAGAATTATGCTTTTCTATTGCTGCCTTCACATCATGACGTAATTACCGTAATTCCGAGATGACAACACGTGACATTTTACTCTTAGCTTTCCATGTTGTCGATATGCTAACTGGTCCAAGTCGTAACTCTCAGAACATTCCAAGTTTACAAGTTGTAATTATGAGTTCAGGAGCACGTGAGGGCTTTGGCGTTGATAGTGTTGCCATAGAAACTCATAATTCAGACAGAGTAGAATGTCACACGTTTTCATCTCGGAATTACGAGATGGCGTGAGTGCAGCATATGGCAACACTATCAACGTCTAAACAGAGCCTACGTTGGTCAGGTGGTACAGCGGTCATGTGGTACAAGTCGTAGCTCTCAGAAGACTCCCAGTTCACAAGTTGTAATTACGAGTCCTAAGAGGACTTGAATGCTTTTTACACGTTGGAATCTTGTAATTACGGGAATTTTGATATGGCGTGAACGCACCTTTAGATTGCATTTTGCCCGTGTGGAGTGCTCGCCAAAATACCGGAAGGGGCACATTCCACATATTAAACCCATTTAAAATCATAATAATGCTATTAAGAATTCACAAACACTATGATTTAATTAAATAAATATGTGCGATGCATGTTTAATATATGCGTTTTAATTATTCATGTGCATGTAGGTTATGTACATGCATCTCAGAGTGGCTCTGCTCACAGTACTGCTACACAAACTGTTATCATTTACTTGTGTGGAGCTTCTCAAACTCCATCTCTGCATGTTGTTGTGAATTTGGGTTTATTATAATGTTCATCTGTGAATGCAAAGTGTGCTATTTCATCAGATTTTTAAGGTAAAACATTTATAAACTTACGCAAACACAGGAGAATACACCATTAGGTTTCGAAATATGCTAACTGTTCAACGCGATTTCAAAATAAAAGTTTAAACTCTCACTGAGTGTACATGTTTTGATGTCCACACATTCAAGAAATTACAGTGGCTGTGGTGTTTTTGTCATAAAGAAATGGCCAAATATTGAAGATTAAGTGGACATTTGAATCAAATCCTTGTGTATTGAAGTGTAACCTGCTGTTGGTGAGTCTATGTTTCGGTTCAAGTCTGTTTTATGCCAAGCCAAGTTTGTTTATGTTAAGCCAAGTCTGTCCATGCCAAGTCAAGTCTGTTCTGTTCAAGTCAAGTCAAGTCAAGTCAAGTCAAGTCAAGTCAAGTCAAGTCAAAAGTCATCGTTTGGATTATTGTTTGTATGGATTTCACGTTTGGATTTATAATAAAGCTGCTCTATTTTTATCACTACAAAAAAACAAATTATAATTATCTGATTACTCGATTACCAAAATAATAACAGATTTACCCTCACAGTGCCGAGCACAGAGTGTTCTCCACAGAAATCCACTATGATTTTCCCAGGTCTGCGTGTGCAACAAGTGGGTGTGTCAACTTGAAACAGCTTAAGATTCGTTTAAAAAAAACGACTCGTTTTCATGACTCAGAATTAACTCTTTCTTTTGAAGGACTTCAGAAGAACTTTATACACAGAGCACTTTCAGATTTAAAACTTTGCGGGATGTTTTCATTAACTTAGCTGTGTTACACACTGCATAAAAGGTCATTTTAAAAAATCTCTAATGGGGGCACTTTAAAAAATTATGACTAGTAAAGATCACTAAAACATGTTTACAGAAACCGAAGTTGCTTTTGCCTCGACGCCACCCGTAAATGTCAAAATTATGTTTGCGCACTAACTCCATTATCTTTCTTTTCAATTACAGCTATTCCATAGAAAGAACAATAATATTACCTTCATATAATTGGCTTAATCACAGCAGAGCGGGTTACGCTTAACCACACAGGAGGGAGCAAAGCAAATTTTTCTCTTGATAATTTAGCCCAATAAAGAACATAATGACTTTTAATGGTGTTCAAAAATTTCAGAGCTCTGCAGCAAACATTTTCATCCAACCTACTATTACTTCCCTCTTCGAAATTACCCATCTCCAGCTAAAAGCCCTCGACGCTGATGCAGGTTTATGAACTAGCCATGCTGCTGATTATACTTCGCCTGTGAAGTGGCCGTCTTTTGGCATGAAAATCCCATCCAGTCATTTTTCAGTTTTCTCTCGCTCAAGCACACGGTGCTCTCTTGGCGTGCGGCTGGCGCCAGGGAGCTGAACCCAGGCTTTTCCTGATCCAGCCTAGACTTGCGACCCATATGTCCCAGATGCACATTGTTTGTGTCCCAATGCACTAATGTTTTGGAGCAGGCTGTTACAGTTCATTGGCCTTCCAGTCCTTATACAATCCCATCTCCTTTCCTCCGGCTGGAAAGGGAATGTAGGCCGGGGGGAAATCCAGATGAATGTATAATTGAACTGAACTGTTTTGTTCCTGCATTTTTTATTTCCTGCATTCAAGGCAAGCTTCAAAGATACAGCGCATTTGAAGGGGAGAAAAGAAACGACAGACAGAAAAATAGGAACTAAAAACAAATTCTTGCCAGAATGGCTCGTCTGTTTGGTATCCAGGCGGTTGCAATTAGTTTTATTATACTTGCTGATACACCAGCTTTTGATGTTTGCATTACCACCAGAGCTTTGGATGCTTGAATAGAGTGTATTCAAAAGCTAAAAAGGGTTTGCCTATTCCCCCAAACCCTAATTACTGTACTTGGTAGACCTGGAAAGCCAATTAAGTCATAGGAAATACATACAATCAGGCCTGGAGGTTTAGGATTGTACATTTAATGCTTTTCCAGATGGATTCACAGGACCATTACAGTTCAGTCGATGCCGAGAACAGGTCAACAATACCTTCCGCTGTTCGTAAGATCCTCAAAACAATGCGTCGTGAGAGACGTTCAAAGCTTAAAGGTTGTGCGTCTTTGTGCTCAGGTCAAAGTGACGGGTGGAGGATGAGTGCTGTGGCAGATGAAGATCAAAGACCCACCAAATAAGCTAAAAAAAGGCTTGGTATGTGTTATAAACAACATTATTCATACCTTTCCTTTTTTGTAAGGGTGAAACGGTGCTGTGCTCAGTTTTGTTTATTTTCAGCTCACATTCAGCGAAAACATTGCAATTCTACATTGGCCATTAATTATTAATGACCTTTGCAGTTTCCCCTAGTTTAATTAGCAAACTTCTTCTTTTATGCTCAAATTTGTTTATGGAGAAAAACAGACACTTTCTGAAGTCAAACAACAGACAACACTTTTGGAGAGGTGTGATCAAGCTGTCACGAACAATCAAAACTCCCTCTGTTTGGACACAATGAACTGATTGTGTGCTGACTCAATGGAGAGAAAACTTCACTTTCAAGAATGATTCCCCCAAATTAACACCATTGAAGTTTTTATACCACACAGATAATTCTCTTTCCAAACATCGCAGTTTCTGAATAGCCTTCTGGGACTAAATATGCATATGAATAGCTTTCTAAAGGGGCATTAAAAGATAAAGACAGGCGGCAAAGCCAACTTTGATAAATTCGATGTAAAAACTTTAAATAGACACCCTTATTGAGTTTATCTGTAAACTAAATTTATATTGTTAGGAATCTCTCTGTTTAAAATAATTAGCTAATCATGTTGATTCCGAATTAGGAGCAATTGTTGTCAAAAGATTAAAGAAAAAAAAAAGGATGAGATGAAAAGAAACAAAATACATCAAAAGAAAAGAAAAAAATCTAAATAAAAACAAATAAAACACTAAAAATGTCAAAATAAGATAAGTAAAAAAACAACAACTCCAAAATAAAGCAAAACACACACACACACACACACACACACACAAAACTCAAAAGAAAAAACAAAACAAATAAAACTCAAAACAAGTCACCCCCTGCCAGTGTCTACAGCATAACACGAGAGAAGTAAGTGAAAGTAAAGTTTGTACTTGAATATATGAGACAGTAAAAAGGATTGAATAATTGTTCCCAAGACACTTTGTTTTACATTTTGACAGGTATAAAACCATGAGTAAGGACCAGTGTCCAATAATATTGGATGAGAAGAACTTAATATAGCACAATTAAATTCTTGGTTATATAGTTGGATTGTTATACGGCACTGAGAGTTCACCAAAACACATTTTTCATCAATACACCTATCCCCCATTAATCCATCAATCTTGTATTTACATGATGTGTTCTTATTTGTATTCTACCTTCAGAGTGGATGATCCAAGCTCGTTGGCCACGAGCACCGTCCTGTCCACCAGCTCTGCCACCCTGGCATCCACCACCTTCAGAGAGTCCTGCACCAGCTCTGTCACATCCACTTGCCAGTCAGGACCCAGCATAGTGATCATCTGGTTTGTGCCTTCAGTAGAGGTTGTGTGGAACTGGGTCAGAACCTTCACTTGGGCCCTCTGGTACTGCAGTGTACATCCTCGGCTCACTTTACGGTCGTCTTCATCATCGTCATCGCTGTCTCTGGCCGTTCTGAGAAGATGAGGGAGATGACTTCAAAAGGAATGTTTGTCTTTTACTGTTTAAGTTTGCATTCAAGTTTGATGAACTTTAAACTGCAGTTTATATAGAGAAATAAAGATAGACTAATAAAGGATCTGATAATCCTATTAATCCAAGTAATCTTATGTGAAACCACTATTGTTTTATTTTGCTTCTTTTTTTTTTCTTTCCGTAAACATGTTATAGAGAACACAAAGTTCAGTTTAGAAGGCAATCTGCACAGTCTGAAAAAAGGGAGTACATTTAAACATTTTAAATGTATTTTTTCTGTAGTTCACTTTAACATCACTTTGTAAATGATTAGACTGCTGAAGAGAAAAGTTGTCTTGGGGGTGGAGCAAGTTATTATATACAGTTTAATGAAAGATTATGAGGATAAATATGTTTTCTTTGGAATAAGGTGGAGTACGCAAACTATAAAGGATTAGATGAAGATGAAAAAACGAAAACAAAAACAATCATAAAAAAGCTACTACCACAAAACAAAAATCAAAGCAAAGCATAAAAAAAACAAAAATCAAAGCATAAAACAAAGCACAAAACAAAACTAAACAAAAAGCAAAGTAAAGCACAAAGCAAATCACAAAACAAAGTACAAAACAAAAAACAAAAACCACTAAAAAGCTACAACCACAAAACAAAGCAAAGCACAAAACAAAAAGAAAAGAATAAAACAAAAACAACAAAAAGTAAAGCAAAGAACAGAACAAAGCACAAAACAAAAAGCAAAACAAAAACAAAAGCAACTACAAAAAAGCTAAATAAAATAAAAAGCAAAGCACAAAACAAAACAAAAAAAGCAAAACAAAGCAAAATGCAAAGCACAAAACAAAACAAAGAGCAAAACACACAACAAAAAAACTACAACCACAAAACAAACAGCACAAAGCAAAGCACAAAAACAACCATTAAAAGCTACAACCGCAAAACAAAGTATAAAAACAAAACAAAAAGCAAAACAACACAAAAAAGCTACAACCACAAAACAAAGGACAGAACAAAACAAAAAGCAAAGCACAAAAAATCTAAGCATAAAACAAAGCACAGCACAAAACAACAAAAAGCACAGAACAAAACTCAAAACAAAACAAAAAGCAGAGCAAAGCACAAAACAAAAAAAGCAAAAACAACCATAAAAAACTACAACCCCAAAACAAAGCAAAGCACAAAACAAAAAACTAAAGCAACCATAAAAATCCATAGCCACAAAACAAAAAGCAAAAACAACCACAAAAAAGCTACAACCACAAAGCAAAGCACAAAACAAAGTACAAACCAAATAACAAAAACAACCACAAAAAACCACAACATTTTCTATACATCTATAGCAAGTTATTTATCCAATGGTGTCCAAACAAGATCAGAGCACTCTTTAGGTAGTTGACGATGACATAGTGTACTGTACCAGCTTCCAAGATTGAAAATGTGTTTAGCACAGATTATTTGGAATGTTTGTCTCATTACCTAATTATTTTGCATTTCATAAGTGCAATGTGTGTTAAAAAAAAATAGACGATGTGTGCCAATAAACAAAGCTCCATTTTAAGTGTGTTAGAACTTCCAGCATTAAAAAGTGCATTTTCTGGAGTCAAGTTTCAAGGAGGTTTTGCATCAGCAACTCTTGCATGCCTCACACATACCATCACATTCAATCTATCTAATCTGCTCCCTCCGCAGACTGTCACCATGTGAAGTAAGTGAGAGGAATCATGGTAAAGGCTGGGTGGATCTTGAAAACTGAATCCCACTTCATTCATTCTACACACACAACTAATTAATCAGATAACTGGAGTTGTAGAGACAGCTGTCTGCCTGTGACTGACAAAGCATGTCCTTCCCATCGATTAGCCTAAATTGAGCTGAATGTAAAGCATTGCGTTATCATGTAAGGAGACACACTGCTACTTCTCAGCAACAACGGAAGATTGACAGGCGCACAGACGCAGAAGGAGAAGACTCGTGAAAGTAGAAAGCAATTGTTGATCAGCACTTTGCTCTCTTCTGAGTTAAACACAGGCTCCTGTTGCCATGGAGGTGAAAAACAAGAGGCTCTTGCATCAGCTGAAGAGCGCTGAACCCGGCAGATAGAAGTACTCTGTGTTCTTGAGGACAGTTGTACTCTCTTGTCTCCTCATACAGGTTAATATGAGTTTCAGAGCAGAACAACACACCTCAAATGTGGAGCTTTGCTTGAACTCATTAGGATGTCAGGAGAACTGGAGATTTCATGCACGGGAACCCGCTTACCCAATAAAAATCAGTGTTCAGTTTTGCAGACACATCATTGTTTCACCAGTTTAGTGAGCTATATCGATCAATCTGTGTGGAAGGCCAATCCGAGAAACCTGCCCACTGACACGTCTCAACATTGGGCAATGTAGTGGAATGAAATGGACAGAGCAGAGGAGGGAAGAGCTGAAGGAAGGGAAGAGGGAAAGGAAATAAGAATACAGTATTGCTCAAACAGACAGCGGATTCTGTGGTGCAGTCGAATCTGGTTAGTTGTTTGATAACAATCAAATGTATGAAAAGAATTTTTAATGTCAGTTGTTAGATCAGATTTCAAAATTGTAAAAAAAAATACTTTTGGGATGTAATGCAAATAATGTTACACACAAAACAGAGCTGAACTGCTGTGTCTGAATTCACTCATTTCTGCTTACATGTGAAATTCACTATGAATAACTGAACGAATGAGTGGTTTTATACACAGAATATGCATAAATGTGTAAACAGCATAGAAACGCCTTTGATGCTTGTGTTGGCTCACGCAGTTTCCCACAGCTCCATCAGTTAGGCTTCAATGGCCTTTATCCACACAAACAAGAAATCTTTCTATAACTCGTATTATACTGTATATTTAGCATTCTCATTAAAGCCAGCATTAAATTAAAACTGTCCTACTTTATTTTATAAATACTACTGTTCATTGAGGTTTTTATTTATTTGAATTTTTTTTTTAAGAAATCAATAATCATTCAATAGTGAAAGACAGTAAGTATATATATGAAAGCCAGTTTCTGCCACTGAATACATTTTTTTTTAAAAAGGCAACTGCGACTCTTTTTTTTCACAATTCTGACTTTTTTATTGCAATTGCGAGTTTACATCTCACAACTTTTTTTCTCAGAATTGCGTGATACCAACTCGCAATTCTGACTTTTTTTCTCACAACTGTGAAATAAAGTCAGAATTACGTGATAAGCTCTCAATTGTGAGCTATAAAGTCAGAATTGTGAGATTCTAAGATATAAAGTCAAAATTTTGAGAAATAAAGTCAAAAGTGCAAGATATAAGCTAACAATTCAGGTTTTTTTTTTTAGTCTTTTTTTGCCCTCAAAACTGGAGTTTATAACCCAAAACTAAAAAAATCAGGAAAAAAAAAGACAATTGTGAGTTCATGCAAGACTTTATAACTTGCAATTGCAAGTTTATTTCATGCAATTCTGAGAATAAAATTTCTGAATTGTGAGTTTGTATCGCACAACTGTGAAAAAAAGGCAGAATTGTGAAATACAAACTTGCAATTCTGAGAACATATCAGTCTTTTTTTCGCCCTCAAAACTGGAGTTTATAACTCAGTAAAAAAAAAAAAAAAAATCAGAATTGCGAGATATAAACGCGCAATTGTGAGAAAAAAGTCAGAATTGCATGATATAAACTCACAATTCTGACTTTTTCCTCGCAGTTGCGAGTTTACATCTCACAATTCTGACTTTTTTTCCTCAGAATTGCATGATACATTCTCGCAGTTCTGACTTTTTTTCTCGCAACTGTGAAATAAAGTCAGAATTGCGTGATAACCTCTCAATTGTGAGCTATAAAGTCAGAATTGTGAGATTCTGGGAAATAAAGTTGAAATTTTGAGAAATAATGTTAAAAGTGTGAGGTATAAACTCACAATTCTGACTTTTTACTCAGAATTGCGAGTTTATACACAATTGTGAGTTATTAAGTCAGAATTGAGATATAAACTTGCAGTTATAAGAAATAAAGTCGCATTTCTGAGAAAAAAAGTCAAAAAAGTGCGAGATATAAGCTCACAATTCTGATTTTTTTTTTCAGAATTGTGAGTTTATACGCAATTGCGAGTTACTAAGTCAGAACTGTGAGATACAAACTTGCAATTCTGAGAACATATCAGTCCTTTTTTTCTCCCTCAAAACTGGAGTTTATAACTCAGTAAAAAAAAATCTAAATTGCAAGACATAAACGCGCAATTGTGAGAAAAAAGTCAAAACTGCGAGATTTAAAATCTCACATTTGCAGGAAAAAAAAGACAGAACTGTAAGCTCACAATACTGATTTTTTTTCTCAGAATTGTGAGTTTATACGCAATTGTGAGTTACTAAGTGCTAATCGCTACATTGAAGACTGGAGTAATGACTGCCGACACAGGAATAGATTACCTTTAATATTACAATGTACAAATATACATGAAAGCATATTAAAAAAGAAAACATTTTAACTGTAAATGTAACATTACTGTTTTTAGTGTATTTTTGAGTCTTCTTCGAAATATAATGGTATAAAAAAATAATTGTAATAATAATTTGTGTGTGTGTGCTGGACACAGTTTCATGCTGACTTTAATTTTATTAGGGTCTTTTAAAAGCAAATGATTTTTCTAGGTGAAAAAAAAAGACTATTCTGCTATTAGTGTCATCCACACAAATTTATAAGCATGCAGAGATTATACACCTTCATTTCTTAACATTTTCTTTTAAAGTTATTCTACTGAAAAACGAAACTGAGCAAAATCAGGAGATTAATCAGGATTAGCTGGTAGCCTGTTAAGTCTTCTGCACCGTAGCTCAGCACTGTGACAAGATGTCACAATGAATATGAGCAGAGACAAAGTGTTGAGTTTTGTCATCTTCTCGTTGCTTCCACAGTGACAGCTACAGTCTTATGTCTTTTTGGTGCTAAGTCTTAGCTACACTAACCAGATAAATTTACCACATCTGATTTCTTCACTTGCAAAATGCCAGTGCAGACACTGGGATAAAGACTGGAACTGCAAAACAAATCAGATTTTCAGCTGATCACACAGAGATTGTACGTGTGAACAAAGCCTTGGAGATCATGGGTCCTGGGAGGAAGCTAAATCAAAGGCACTCAAATTGAGGTCAAATGCAAATGTAATGACACGCTTGCATTGTGTGTGTGTTGTATATATAAAACAGGGGAAAATATAACAGCAATGAGAGACTTTGCATATAATGGCGTGATAACAGTAAATCTTAATGCACTCTCTATATTTAATTAAGCGAGGTATATGCATCCTAGCAGCTACACACACACACACACACAAATATACAGTTAACCAGAATAAAAATATCTTATTTTCCTACATAGTTTTAAATAAGCACATAAATTCTATATAAACGCATACTAGCAAAAATTATTAGTATTTTTCTGATATGTTAAATGTTGCAATGTTGCTTAGGAACCAATGTGCCAAAGATAAATCTCCTCAGCTGAATTTCTAATGGTTGACTTTTTTCTTCCGTTGCATGGTACATGCGTCACACCGCCAGCCCTACATGAAGGCTAGATGTAGATTGACGATTTGCTCCCAAATTGGATTAGCATAACCGAATCAGATCATATTTCCATTTTAATGGCCCATTTGAATGAATTTAATTAGAGATTTACATCAAAAAAGAAAGACCTCTGTAAGGGAGCAATAATGATACTAGTGAGTTACCAGAATATTTTCCATCGTGATTAATTCTGGAGAGGTTCCTCATGAAAAATGCCTGTGCTGATATTCTGCCGTGCATGGTGTGACAACACCGCTGCTTCAATTTGTCAAAATCACAGTAAATGGGCTGTATGAAGAATGACATTCGGGTCTCATGCGGCATCGGCTCTATAGCCGCATTGTAACTAACACAGCCCTTAGTGACCCAGCTTTAAAGCTTTTAACAACTCCGCTAATTAAACTATAACACCGTTTTATCACCCTCATAATACCCACAAGTATTGCGAAGATTGAAATAAACAAGCAACAAAATAAAAGCAAACATGCATTTGAAGTGCTACCAGGGAAATCAATACGCATAAAAAGCAGTCAGAGTTCAAGTATTTTTGTACACTCAGTTTATTGACGTATCTTACCTGCGGTCGGGTAAGATGGGCACCCTCCAGCCCTTGATGAAGCTCAGTCTGTTGTCTGAGAGCTCCACTTTAAGGGGCAGTTTGGGCACCCACACTGTGAGCTCAAGAGGGGCACTCAGGTGCTCATAGCTGAAAATCACCCGAGCGTTCATGGAGCCACGCGTCTCTTTCCCATTCACAAACACATAGTCACAGTTCATGGACACCTGTTGAGGAGAGCAAAGAGACATTTGATTGCTTTCACTGCATTCTCTGGAGAGGCTGCACAATACAAAGCTCTTCACGGGCAACTGCAAGTGGATGTCGGTTTAAAGTGGGCCTGCAAATTAAAACTTTTATTTGAATAAATCTAAATTAATCAGATTTATCAATATTTAAAAAAGAAAAACTCCCCAAACCGGTGCTGGCTTCAAAGCAGACTGCTACCTACTAGTCTACACAGCAGTACATCACCAAAACGTGGACTCAGATGGGAACTGAAAGGCTTTAGGATTTTTTCAGCATCTCACGCCATGATCAACACACCTTCAAGACGCTGTTATAAATGTGTTTCAAATCTACTGCATTGCAAAAGCGTTTTTTCTTTCTTTCTTTTTTTTTTTTTAAACAAGAACGCATCCATGAATGGCTTCACAATAATTTTACATGTGTGGTGTGCAATGCCAAGTGCTCCTAAAAAAGAAAAGTAAGCGTAGAGCATGTAATATAATAATTGCACTAAATTAACACAATAAATTGACAGGCATAGTTTAACATTTTTTATTGAAATCAATTAGCAGTAGAATGGGTTGAAGTATCATTCTGATTTACTCTCATGAGGATCAAGTAAAACATGAAAATAATGCATTCAAAAGTATTTTTAATAGCAAAAGAGGTCTTTTTACTGTTTCCTAAAATAACAACCCATAGGAACTGGGTCTGACAGATTTTTTCCTGAGGCACTGCATTTTTTTTTCTCAAAGAAGCAGTTGTTATTCACCGCATTCTGTCTTCTTTTTCTACGCACACAAACAGACACAATAATGAACACAACACACACGTATTTTTAAGTCTTCAAGTTTTGGAAATTTCATTACGCCACCTGAAGAGGTACCAAAGAAACTTTTTTTTTTCTACTACTTCTTCCAGTCTGCCAACACATTTCATAAATACACTCAGCAGTCTTTAATAATAAATTATTTACTGTAATAGATAGCCGGAGCTTGCTGTGGGGTACCATCTATGATTTATCTAGGGGTCTAAGGCAGCTGACACTGTAATCAGAGAACGTAATCTCCCTCAAATGGAGGTCGGGAGCTGCAGTCTATCCAAGACTAGAGATTCATCATAGTGGGGGATATCTGTGTAATAAAATACGTAGGCCTGCTAGACAGCTCCCCCTCTTATCCATACCATCAATATGGGGAATTGATCAGAGGAGATGGCTCTCTCTCCCCATAATATCTGCGGAAAAACTCTGCTCGCCCACTTCATTTCTTTTTTAAAGGGACTACTATTCAGTGGGAAAAAACTATGAATCATACTAAAAAAAAAAACTTACATATGGTAAAAGTGCAGAGAGGATAACAGCAGTGAGGGGGAGGTACAGAGAGAGCTTTTCATGTTCAAATGAAACATTTCCTTGCTTGTCCTAAGTCTAGATGTGAAGAATCAGGTAACCTCATTAGTAAGGGTTTGACAGTTTAAAAATGTCTTTTATTGAGATTTTTAAGCTTTCTTTCTTCATTTTAGTATTTATTTTTAGACTAAAATGCTTTCTCATGAAATATTAATTTGTGCATAAAATAATAATTCGTTCCTCGAATTATTTCTGCAACACGTTTTACTTAAAACGAGGGAACAAATTAGTAAATCATGTGCACAATGTAGTAAACCGAGGAAACGAATTAGTAAATCATTCTCACAATTTACTTTTTTCCTTCGTGTCATGTTTTCCATCTTAGTATGTAGGACAAACATCAGTACTGCATAATAGATCAGCCGTAAAACTCTTATGATAAGCTTATTGGTTGTTCCAAGCCAGCAGCACAACCAATTGATCTCTCTTTCCCAGCTTGATTCAGCTTAGTACTTCATGTCATGAGAATTATTTAGCGCTCCACCTCCCCAGCACCACCTGTCTAATTTGTTCTCTCATTTTAAGTAAATTGTGCACTCACTATTATAATTCTTGGCCTCGTTTTAAGTTAATTGTGTGGACAAAATAATAATTTGTTCTACTTCCTGACCGCATTTTCATAAACTTGTTGCTGCTGTTATGTTACAGAGACACTCTAATTGGGTTTTATTTTGAGTTGGGAATGAGTTATAGAGACATTCTCAAGATCCTTGCAGCATTGCAGTGAATCATTTTAAGTGAGAGGCATCTATATCAGTTTATCAGAATGCACACAAGAAGTAGAACAAACTACTATTTTGTGCGCAAGATATGCTTAAATGAGAGCAAAAATTATTATATGGAGTGCACAATGCATATAAAACGAAGGGAACAAATGAGAAAATCATGCGTATGAATTAGGAAACTGAACTGAGGGAATGAATTGTTAAATCATGCACATCCATCTTAATATGTAGTACAAACATCAGTACTGCATCATAGTTGTAAAACTCTTATGATTAGCTGATTGGTTCTTCCAAGTCAGCAGCACAACCAATTGATCTCTCTTTCCCAACTTGATTCAGGTTAGTACTTCTTGCCATGAACAGTTTTTTGCCCTCCACCTCCCCAGGACCACTTGTCTAATTTGTTCCCTCGTTTTAAGTAAATTGTGCGTACGCAATAATAATTTGTTCTACTTCCTAACTGCATTTTCATAATCTTGTTGCTGCTGTTATGTTATGGACAGAGACACTTGAATTGGGTTTTATTTTGAGTTGGGAACAGTGTTAATTTCGTCAATGAAGNTTCCAAGTCAGCAGCACAACCAATTGATCTCTCTTTCCCAACTTGATTCAGGTTAGTACTTCTTGCCATGAACAGTTTTTTGCCCTCCACCTCCCCAGCACCACTTGTCTAATTCGTTCCCTCGTTTTAAGTAAATTGTGCGTACGCAATAATAATTTGTTCTACTTCCTAACCGCATTTTCATAATCTTGTTGCTGCTGTTATGTTATGGACAGAGACACTTGAATTGGGTTTTATTTTGAGTTGGGAACAGTGTTAATTTCGTCAATGAAGACGACAACGAAAATATTCGTTAACGAACATTTTTTCTGTGACTAAGACGAGACACTGATGAGCTAAAACTAATATTTGATGATAAAAACTATGACGAAATTTATGCTGCATCTTCGTTAAAAAAGACGAGACATTCAAAATACATCCTAGCCTAAGTTAACTGTCTTGTCTTTCAAAATGTGCATCATTGGATCATAAGGGGCGTTTGTATATCTAGTGTCAATATGATAGCCTCAGTGGACGGATAGGCTACCAAAAAGCGAACTAGCAATCTGAAACAATGGCCTAAGTACCTGAAGGGTTAGCGATACGGTCACCAGGCGTCTCGTTTTCCCGGTAGTCACAATACATTGTCGATTAACTTAGAGTTAGCAAAAGCGGGATAGGGGGAATCGCACCGTTAAACACACACCAGAAGCGCTCTCTGTCACGCACACTCCACTTCTTCAGTTTTCAGACAGCACGTGATCAGTTCTCAGTGCTCAAATACACACACAGTAGTCCAAATGTCTATCATGTTGAGTAGCTTACGTAAATACAGTCGGTTATGGCTTAAGTGTACGTAAACAGGTGGGTGAAAACTGAATGTGTGTCCCTGTCAGCCTTCCATCTTAAAGGGACAGCATTCCTAATTAAATACCTATCTTTGTCATTAATGTTAACCAACAAAAAATGTTAAATAAATGTATAAATGTTAAATAAACCTATTGTATCTGAAAAATGAGTTTATTTGTATCTCTACCCAAAAATGAAAATTGTCATAATTTATTCCAGTTCTTCCAAATTCAATTCTTGATTCAAAATTTCTCAAAAGCTTAATTGATTTGGTCTAATTTGAGAATAATTAATGATTATTTTTGTTTGAAGACTATAAAATAGCTACCAAAAGTTTGACTAAAAGTAATGACTAAAACTTGACAAAAATGCAATGACACCTACACAGCCTTATTCTAATCTCAACCTGGCCTAGCTCAGTACTGCATGCAATGAGAATTTTTAACCCTCCACCTCCCCAGCACCACCTGTCTAGATCTGCCATGATTTTCTCCCTACCTTCAGCAGCAACAACCTAGCAGATCTAGTCTGCCAAGATCAATCCTACCTGCACTCTATTCTTATAAATAAATTGCTGTTAAATCTATATTGAGAGTCATTATTGAACTTTAAGCAAATCATTATATGGCAGTATCAATATATTGCTCTGTTTGTGTCCTGACCAGCCAGACAGCCAAACATTGGCTCAGCAGGCAAGTTCAGGCGGTACTATGTGTTTGTTCGACCACTGACAGTAATAAAATGACAAAAGTAACATTAATATTATATAACAGTACAATATCCCCAATTGAAATAGTTACTATTGTTACTTTCAATAGGTGCAGGTGGCACACAACAAAAGCAGTCGTCAGTGTTGAGCATGTCCTGTCCGGTTTCCAGCGCGCTCTACAGTCTCGTAAATCTGTTCCTGCTGTGCCACTTCTGTTGATGTGAGCTCAGTCTTGACCCACTTGCTCCTGGGGCTTCTAATAAACTTGGATGGATAATTTTAAGTCAAAAGCAGTTAAGGACTATGGGCGTCACTAGCCAGCAGGGGCCAGCTGAAAGTACTTTTTACGTGCCAGCCGGCAGTCAGAGTTCCACAGAGTCACTAATCTGCCCTGGCACCTTGCGTGGTTCCAGAGGAGTGGCACGGGCGAGGTCAGGATAGTGCCACCCTTTGAGACGCCTGCAGCTCCACATACCCGCCAGCTGTGTTTAATCCAAAAAGCACCCTCTGTAACCCTCCACCATCCAGACTGCAGTCACACAGTTAAGCAGATGCACTTTTATCTGTGTTGATGATATCATGTGAAGGCTGACTCTACATGGTTAAAGACGAACATACTGCCTACAGCTTGAAGCAGAAACTGATGATTTAATGTTATATGACAGCCAGTCTCCAAACAAACAGAATGTTTTCACACTTAAAATATTGGTATAAAATAGAGACTTCCAGTCCTGAATGCTTATTGGCAAATACAGCGTTCCAGCTCTGGTAAGTTCTACAGATTTCTGGTAAAATCTACAAGAGGCCAAGTTATATTATAGTCACAGTGGAAGGGTGCTGTACTAAAAATTAAATTAGGAATGCACAAATATTGATACAATATCGGTTATAAGTCAATATTAGGGATGTAACGATATTATCAATATCGTGATATCAAAACGGTCTTGATATTATCATGGTCACATGGTCTTCTGGGCAAAAAGTGCAGTTTTTAAAATATATTTAAAGGGTTAGTTCACCCAAAAATGAAAATTATGTAATTAATTACTCATGTTGTTCCAAACCCGTAAGACCTTCGTTCATCTTCGGAACACAAATCAAGATATTTTTTGATAAAATCCGAGAGGTCTCTTTTTTAACCGATTGTTTCGCTAGATAAGACCCTTCTTCCTTGCCTGGGAGAGTTTACAACCACATTTGGGATCATTTGAAGCCGCATGTGAACTGCATTTTGGAAGTTCAAACTCGGGGTACCATACCTGTCCACTATATGGAGAAAAATGCTAAATTGTTTTCCTCAAAAAACATCATTTCTTTACGACTGAAGAAAGAAAGACATGAACATCTTGGATGACAAGAGGGTGAGTACATTATCTGTCAATTTTTGTTCTGGAAGTGGAATTCTCCTTTAATTTTGAACTCTTAAAGAGCATTGGATAGAAGAATTTTATTTTAAAATGTACAAAATTTTAATTCATTTGTCTGTTTTTTTTTTAAATATTGCAATAAACATTGTATCATGGACTTCATATTGCGATATTATTGCATTGTGAGATTTTGATATTGTTACATCCCTAGTCAATATTAAAGATGTATTGGCTTTGACTGATATTGGATTTTTTTTAAATTCATTCATAACACTTAAGTGTTTAGCAAAAATAAATCTTTAGCAAATTACAAAATGTTGTGATAAATTATTTTTTTAGCATTCAGTTTAGCATTTGCACAATATATTGGAACAATATAACAATAATATAAACGACACTGAATTTTTAAAAATATTGCTTATTTCTTGTATTTCCTGTATTCATTCTGTAAAAGCTCACCTAAAGTTAATCTTACAAAATAGCAATAATTTTACAACACTTAAATGTTTATGAATGAATGAGGTATTTATTAATTTAGCAAAAATTCATTTAGAAAAATAAATCTTTAGCTAATTTTAAAACGTTGTGATATCTAAATTCATTTTTAGCATTTACATGATTGATGATTTTTTAGTATTAATTTATGTAGATAAAATAGTATTCTGCAAATTTTAATACCATCAAATTATCAGTTATTATGTATAATAAATTATTTTTTTTGAATATTTAAATTATTTATTTAAAATGATTTAATTAATTATCTCTTATCTGTATTGACCAGAATTTTAAAACCAGTGGATATCAAAGTCAAATGTTATTTTGAAAAAAATAAATAAATAAATAAATAAAACTTAAGTGTCATGCTTGCACTACATATATTTCATGACAGTTATATGGTAAATGTTTGCATCAAAGTATCTGTATTTCATTAGCACTCCAGGAATTTTCTATTGACCAATTAGTAGGCTATCCAGGACCATAACTATCCATTCCATAATATTTATACTTTACAATTAGCCTTTGACAGGAGAAAGTATTTAAACATTTCACAACATACATCATTTTAAAGGCAGAAGATAATAAAATGACACTTGCTATTATACATTATACGTATTATTCAGGCATCGACTGCAGCGGAATCAAGGTATGTGACTCATCTAATTAAGCCTTCTGCGTTCTATACATGGTTATTCATGTCTAAATGTGCTTGCTGTATTGGAAATGTGTGCAGTGAGGATTGCAGCTAAGCAGTGGAATGGAATGGGAATGTGTGTTCTCAGATGGCCAGTGTGACTATCAGAGCCTTGAGAGTAGAGCTCAGCTGGGACAGACTGTTTACAGCTTCCTGCTCCCAAACACAGAGCCCCCACAGGCTCTCATCATTCAACACTCAGATATAATACACAAAACAATGTAGACGTTCATCACACACACAAATAACTATTCCATCCAAATGTGTGCCAAAACGTCATAGGGCACACCTTGCTGGTCATACAATAGTGTTTTATGACCACAACCTGCAGCAAATATGATGTTAAAAGTCATTTCCATGCAGGCAGCATGTAATGTCATTCTTACAGCCATGCATGTACCCATCTGTTCTGGCATCCCTATCCAGAAGTAAAAGCTTTGGCTCTAGGCGAATAAGCCACGTTACAACAGATACTCGTGACTACCTTTTGAGTAAGATAAGCAAAAAAGATGTTACTGGGCCCTGTAACCTTTGCTTTCTGCATGACGCTTTTTTAGCCACTGCACGAAGCGTTTTATTGAACTGTCAGGACTCATGTTGTCTCAGCTTGAAGGGCTCATCTTGAATTAGCCTCCAAAGTTCAATGGCCCGGGCGGCCAAGCAAACTCACTCAATAACACCCGAGCTAATGCTCCGGCCAGGCACTGCGGCACACGCGGCTATTCTGAATCTTAAAACAGATAAACAACGAATGCCCTCACAGCCCGTCTCGGATGACTTATGGATCTCAATCTCGCCGGACAGATGACACTCTGCGGCATATTATTATTTCTCTACATTTTGGATACGCTCTATAGTCGAATTGGATTTCTACTTTTAGATTCGGTCGTGCCATGGAACAGATGGCGAAGATTGTTGAAATGATTGTTTCCTTCAGCAAAGGACACTGCGATGTTTTCAAGCCTGTATTTATAAGCCCTCAGCTGGAACCAACTGCCCCCTTGTGCAAATACAGAGACATAAATTCATCCACTGACACAGATACATTATCTTAGCGGTTGAACTGAGATGGAGCTTCATCCAAGAGCCAGAATTAAATTTCAAAGCAGCGGTTCTCAGCTTTGCTGATTTGATGGCTCCCCATTGTCCAATTTTCAAAGAAGATAATTTGCACTAGTAGTCTGCTAAAAGTAGGGGTGCTCCGATTGATCGGCCACCGATCATTATCGGCCGATAATTCCTTGGAGATGTTTGATATAGAGCTGATTACGCGCCTGCCTTGAGAGGTTTGGTACGACATGCAGCGGCACCGTCTCAGGCGCTTTTCGATGAAACAATTTCGATTAAAACAATTCTAATGCTTAAGGTGAGGTACAATTCATATTTCTTCATTAATAACTTAAAGTAATTTGAAAACCTTATGTGAGCCGTAATTTCACAAACATCGCGAGTGAATGACCGGGAGCTCTCTCTCTTTCTCTCTCGAAAGTGCGCAAATGGCTTTCAATTAACATTGCATCTGACTATAAGGGAGCTGCACAGTTGACACAGGAATTGTTACTTGCACAATAGAATCAGTGTCGCATCATCGCTAAAGTTTGTAAACTGCATTTCTTTTTAATTCTTTCCAGTGTTTAACCATTCAGCGCACGCACGCTCTCCTGGAGACTGGGCGCTCATGCACACTCGAAGCGTACACACATAACGCCACGTTCACATACCTCCGTTTGCAGTGCGTATTTTTTCCGTTCTCATGCTAACGATTACAGCGTTCAAGCCGCACACGGTTGCGGTCTAGTAGTGCGTTCCAGGAGCGGTGTATCTGCAGCAGTGTAGAGATCGTTTCTGCACGGAGTCTGTGCTGCACGCGCAGAATTAAAGTGACAGCGCGTTATTTGCGGTAAATATGCTGAAAAGGTATTTTCAATAACAATGTTTGGATTTGAAATCATTCAAATCATTTTAGAAAAATTGCACAATTCTAAAAACAAAAATGCACTGCATGATCAAACATTTATGAGATAAATATATAGGGGAGACTTTTTAGGAGGACTTTAATAGGAGGCTTTAAAAAGATCGCTATCGGTGATCGGATCGGCAGATACAGCTTCCTGTGATCGGTGATCAGCCTCAAAAATCCTGATTGAAGCTGATTACTTTTCATAAACATACATTTTGGCTGCATTCGCTTTAGACATGACTACTATCCAGTATCTGTGTTTACAACAATTCCCACCCAAAATGACTGTCAGTGATCGCTTTACTATGCACATGGTAGACCCTCGGGTTTTGAATGGCCGTGCTACAAAAATTATTTATATAATTCAAGTCGAGTGGCCATTGTTATTTCCCAGCATGGACAACAGCTGTCATGGATGTTTTACAGCACAAAATCTGACTGAACAGATAAAGACCGGAAAATAACAGCAATTTTCATTTGTTATTTTATCTACAGCTCATTAGAGGTAGAGATGATATTTATTTAAATAAACTCGAAAGAATTAACGAGAGAGAGAGAGCGAGAGAGAGCGTGAGCGAATGTGAGGCGTGCGCAGAAGTGAAGCTTGTTGGTTTAATTACAAAAACTAAATAATAAAGTTTTTACCTCATTGCTGAGAAATATAAAGTAACTTTTAATAGCAAAGCTGACGTATTTATAAAATTCGTGGGGCAGGGGTTGAAAACCAGCCCCTGAATGTGCAATTACGCTGGCATTAAAACATCTTAGAGGTAGGTCAGATGTCCAGATATCAGATAAGTATCTGATTGAAATCCACATTTGGAAGTGGCCCAGATCAGATACGGAAAAAAACATCTCTTTTTGTGTTTACACATGTGCACCAAATTCTGATCCGTGTCAGATGCGAGCAGAAAATCTGATTTTTGGTGCCAGTGTAAATGCAGCCTTTAAGTATTTTTGAGCATTCAAAAAAAGTATGTTTTTAAATGCATTTTTAATAATTTTCATTAAGTTAGATTATTATTTTATAACAGTCTTTGGGGGTAACACATTACAAGTAATGCCAGTTTTGCATAAAACCGTATTTAAAAACAGAACTCAGATTTTTTTTTTTTTGTAAATTTAAAAGCAATGTATTACTTACTAGTTACATTCACTGATGCTCCAGAAGGAAACATGACCCATTAAGAGCCAAGAGGTGAAAACTTTTTGAATTTGAAAATTCAGGTGAATTGTACTAAATTTGTCTTCCAGGAAACATGCAAGTATTTTCTGTTGCTTCCTAAGGGCAGTACTAAATGGAAAAAATTTGACATCTTTATCCCGTGCAAAAGTTCTCACCCCCAGCTCTTAATGCATCGCTCTTAATGCAATCAGTGAGTGTTTGAACCTTTATTTTAATAGTTGTGTTTGAGTCCCTCAGTTGTCAGTGTGAAAAGATGGATCTCAAAATCATACAGTCACTGCTGGAAAGGGCTCAAATACGCAAAAGATGCTGGAAAACTAAATAATCTGCAGGACCTATAGGATTTTTCTGAAGAACAGTGCTCAGTTTAACTTTTGTTTAGAACAAACAAGGGACTCATGAACAACTCTCATAAAACAAAAAAACAGTAGATCATCCAGGTAACCACACACAGTGTTAAGAACCAAGGGTTCCCAAACTTTTGCGGGGGGTTATTTTAATCATTTCAGCTATTTTTTTGGTCTTGTGGACTATATGTAAACATCTTTTATGTAAAATATCTTATTCAGGACAGTACTAAACAAAAAATAACATTTTGTATGATCTGTCTTATTTTGTTGAAATTATTTAAACATTTGGGGTTCCCAAACTTTTGCATAAAACTGTAAGTAATGCAGGTTATTTTGTTTTTACAATTATCTACTGACATCTCTCCTGTCCGCACATTTGGTGCAAAAGGGCCTTTATAGCTGCCAAATATATAACTTTTGGGTTTTTGCAACTAAAAATAAATAAGCAAGTCCAGCCCAGGTGACAAACAGTATTGTAGGGATGTAACGGTATGAAAATTTCTTATCACGATTATAGTGACCAAAATTATCACGGTTATCAGTATTATCACAGTATTGTTAAAATGTTCTTGAAATGTTACAAAAGTACTGACACATAAATCACATCACCAAGTTTTATATTTAAAATCAACAAACAAATAAAACAACAAATAAAATGACTTTTTGTTTGCATAATTACTAAAACAATAACAGTACCAATGATATCTGGATCTTAAATGACAACATGACTGACAACAGTTCAACTAACAGCATGTTCAAATATCTAACGTAAATAGTTAAATAAAGCTTTGAAAATGTTCATAAAATGTATCCCTCAGATTTCAGCCTTTAAATAAAGAAAAGGGTTTAGTCCAAATGATAATTGATTAATAAATTATTATATGTATTTTATCTGCGCATAAATCTAGATAACTTATCTGAATTGTTCAAATGTGTAAAATCCACATAAGCTTGTTTTTCGTCAACTAGTCAAAATTTAGGCTACAGCAGGGCATGCAAATTCGGTCTGTTTTTTTGGCCAGACAAAAACTGCACACAAGCTGAATGTAAGTCTCTGTAAATTCACTGTAAGACACTAGATGGCGCTTATGGAAAAGCTGAATTACAGGCAGCTGTTTCCCTTGGACGCCGTGGATAAAGCAGTATTGCAATTAAGAACAGTACTTTAGATATTACATGGGGAGAAGATAAAAACAAAATGCCAACGAGTCTTTTCTGAAGACAGTCAGAACCTCCAGAGGTACATTCATATAATTAATTCATTAATATATTCATTTCATTTGTATAATTCTTGAATTATGTTTCTGCCGGTGGGTGCCCAACAAGTAAAACGCACAGAGTGCAAACACATTAGTTACCAAATAATACAGACATTCATCCTATGAGGGTTCGGCTTCTCTAAATAAAATGATTTAATAAATACCTGCTTACAATAAGCACTTATTCGTGATTACAGAGGACAAAGCTTGAGGCGCACATGTAATATCTGAGGTACAGCAGAGCATGATCAATATATATTTGGGAGAGCAAGAAAGATTGCCATTAAAATAACACCAAAAACGTATTCAAATGAACGATGAAAATGAGAATTAAGACGTAAAAGCTGCAATCCATTTCTTATTGGTTAAAATGAACGTGTTTTTCCGTGTTTGCTCGATCATTTCCGTGGGCGCTCAGGGATCTGTGCCTATGCTTTAGCACGCTTTTAAAACATCCCAGCATTTCCGCTGTCTTTTCACACAAAACAAAACTACTCTGCATGCTGTACGCAAATGAGACTGTTACGTAAAACTGTGCTTTATGCTGTAGAGTATTCATTTATCGCCAGTTGTTCAAATCGCGATAATCGATAATGATAATTCAAATATGAAACGGTAATACTAACCGTGGGGAATTTTATCATGATTTATCGTCAAACCGGTAATCGTTACATCCCTACAGTATTATAATATATTACTTTCCATAAAAAGCAACTTAGTAACACAATGAGTTATGGTTTTATGAAGTAACTCAAATGTGTAATGCATTACGCTTAAAAGTAACTTTCCCCAACACAGACTGTTAATAATTATATTAATATCGATTGCATTAATAATAATATAATAATATATATAATAATCATTTATTTGGTTCTCAAATCTGTTCTCAAATTGGCTGAGAGCCTTTTCCACGCGCGCAATATGGTAGTGATAACAGAACTCTGACTGTTTCACTGTTTGTAATGACTCCGCTTGCAGTATTTCGCACAGCGAGTGTCATGGTGGACGCCAAAATCCACTGTAATTTTATAAATAATATTGTTTTTGTGTCATGGTTTTTAGGCAAGAATGCACTTGTTTAGACTTCAAATCTGTGGTTTGTTAATAAAGATAATGTCTACTTGAAAACTTGCTTTGCTTCAGCAGTCGTTCAGTGCTAATGGTTCACATAAAATATCTAGTTATTGCGTTAACAGCTCGCTAGATGAATATTTCTCAATAATTACTTCAATTTGGGTCTGTTTTTTCACCCACAGCTGTCGTATGGATTCAGAGGCCTTATGGTGCTTCATCGTTTTTTATGGTGCTTTTTAGGTGACTTCATTTTTTTGTCATCACTTTTGGACTTTAAATGAAACATTAACTGTCACAGAATGGAAAACAGCTGCACGATTCTTCTTCTTCTTCTTCACAAAATCCTCTATACAAGTTCAGAATGACTATGAGGTAAATGACAGAGTTTGCATTTTCCATCTCTTTAATTTGAACTGTCCTGCTCTGCTTGCATCTAATCCCCAAGATGTGTCATTTTAGTTAATAAAAAGAGCTTTGGTGCACTGCTTTCTAGGAGACTCTTCACTTAAGAGGCATTAAACACAAGTCAAGTGTGTGGCCTCTGCTGCTGTTCAGTGGGAAATGCTGTTCTGCACTTTTGATGTACTGTCTGAGACTGAAAAGGCATCGATCCCTCGAGGGGATCACGAAAGCAGTGGCCACAGGAGCATATATAAACTCCGCTTTAATGAGGTTTTGATGGTCATTTTATGGTCTCTTAAGTTGACCGTGATGGGATATGAGAATAGTAGAGGAAGTCCTAGATCACTAAACCTCTCGACGTGCGCGTGACGTACCTTGACGATGTCCTCGTTGAATGACTTGCACTGCACAAAGGATGACACATCAGTGACTGCTCCGTTCAGCTCTATGGAAACCACCTTGACAGGGATGGCCACAGTTCGCCCAGTAAGAACTGCCGTGTTGATAATCTCAGTGTCCTAGATATGGAAGAAAGAAAGACAGAGAAAGACAGAGCGCATGAGTCAGGAGGTTAGCAGAAGTTCATCATTCCAAAGATCTGAATGTTCAGGAAAGCCCTGGAGTAAGTGTGAGACTGCTTAATAAAGTGTAAAAACAGTATCTATATTAAAGTCAAAAGCCATGAGCTTCGCTCACTGTCAAAAAATGTCAGAGCAATATAAATTCTGCTTGACTGGTTTTAGAACTCAAATTAGAAACGTTCACATCCCTGGAATGAGTCCCTTCAGATTTTCCTAGCCAGCTTTTTAAAAATGTGTGTATTTTTGATAATTACACTGCATGATTTTTCTATAAAAATACAATATTGTAGAATAATTGTCTAAAATGCAGTCACACACTGTAAACAGAATAGTCTGAAAAGATTTGCATGACATGAACAGTTATCACATAAAAACTCTCAAAACAACAAGAATAAATAGAGTTGATCCTCTTTAAGGCTGTTTTTTTTTATTAAAAATACAGGAAAAACAGTAATACTGTGAAATATTTTTGCAATTTAAAGTAGTGGTTTTCTATTTTAATACATTTTAAATCAAATTTATTCCTGTGATGCAAAGCTAAATTTTAAGCATAATTTCTCCAGTTTTTAGTGTTCAGAAATAATTAAAATATGCTGATTTATTAACAATGTTGGAAACAGTTGTGCTGCTTAATTTTATTTATTTATTTATTTTTGTGAAACCTGCAATACTTTCAGGATTCTTTGATAAATAAAATGTTTAACAACAGCATTTATTTAAAATATTTAAATATAAAAATATAAGTATATTAAATATAAAATATTAAAAAATATTTTGTAACATACACTACTGTTCAAAGTTTAGGGTCAGTGATTTAGACTATTAAGACTTTGAATTCAGCAAGGATGTGTTAAATTGATAAAAACTGATAGTAAAGACTTAGAAAGATTTCTATTGTGAATAAATGCTGTGTTTTAAAAACTTTTTATTCAAAGAATCCTGCAAAAACGATTACAGCTTCCAAAAAAAAATTACGCAGCACAACTGTTTTCAACGCTGACAATAAATTAGCATATTAAAATCATTTCTGAAGGATTGTGTAACACTGAAGATTGGAGTAATGGCTGATGAAAATTCAGCTTTGTATCACAGAAATAAATTATATTTTAAACCATATTAAAATAGAAAACTGTTATTCTAAATTGCAATAATATTTCGTAATATTACTTTTTCTGTATTTTTGATCAAACAAATGGAACTTTGATGAGCATAAGAGACTTTTTTTTAAAAAAACATTTTTTTTTTCTAAAAGTCCTCTAAGTATAATATTTGATTTTTTTAAAAATTATTATTATTATATTGGCTGTATTTGATTACAGTGTATAATCTTATTGCTTGTAACCTGATTAAGGTAATGTTGCAGTTTTGTGACAGAATTATGTGTCATATAAACATATAAACCATTTTTGTGCAATAAGATGTATCCGTTTTATAAAAGCATTGTAAGCGGTGAACATAAATCAATATACAGACAGGTGAAAGCACTGGAAGTGTTATGATCTACATTTTTTTTTAAATTCATTGCACTCTGTGTGACATTCATGAGAATTAATGAGCTGAATTACTAAAACTTAATTAAAATAAATGGCAAGAGCATTTTTAGTATTTTTATAAGAGAAAAGTAAAATAATGTTACAGGAAAATTACAATAGCTGTAAAGCATTCAAATATATTTTCTGGAATAAATGCATGGATCATAATCAGAAGATGGTCAATCAGAAAGTAAAAGAAGAATACATGCTGTAAAATATATGAAGCTTAAAGAAATAGACGCACATGTTCGAAACAGTCATTTGTGACGAACTCAAATGGGATTGAGGTTCTCATTCACTTTATATAAATCCTCTCGGGCTATAGCATTTATAGTACTCCATTGTAATGGATTAACTTTTAAAACGCTCTATCCTGAGCTTACCAATTTAAAAGTTTTCCTGTTAGATGACACATGCAAATAAATCTATGCTTTCAATTACATCTCAAAAGCTGAAGCCAATTAAAGAGCACATTGGCTTCACAATTGCTTTCCAAGAAAAATCAATTCATTATTTTGGATAGAATTGCTGCAGGGATGTTGCACAACTAACTGTAAATTATTTCCCTTGTGGCCCATAGGAATAAAGCAAAGATTATGCAGCTCTCTCTCCACTCTCTCTCCCTCATGCTTCAATCAAAACAGCATATTTGAGGAGAACCGTTCCATCGAGCCCCTTCGCTTTTAAACAGGCATTTAAAACAGTAGAAATAAAAGCATGCATGTATGAATGATAAAGCCAAAGTCTTATTTGAACTGGTTTTCAATCAACATCACTTGAATGTTTTTATTTCTAGAGTGCCCTTTCAGGTTGTCAGGGTTGAAAGTAATGTATTCCACATAAAATGACTTGACTCTTCATTTGGAAAAACTTATTTTCTTTTTGGCTTTGCAAGACTAAGCTGATTTAAAATCCAAACCCTGGTGCATCATTTTTGGGGTAACATCTCACAGCAAAAACTGGCCAGTCTTGTTGTCCATGAAGATGTGATGCGCTATAGTACTTGGAGGTGAAGTCCACTTCCAAAACAAAGATTCACATATAATGTACTCACCCCCTTGTCATCCAAGATGTTCATGTCTTTCTTTCTTCAGTCGTAAAGAAATTACACTTTTTGAGGAAAACATTTCAGCATGTTTCTCCGTAAAATGAACTGATAGGGTGCCCCGATTTTGAACTTCCAAAATGCACTATAAATGCGGCTTCAAACCATCCCAAATGCGGTTGTAGCCGAGAAAGAAGGGTCTTCTCTAGCGTAAGATTGGTTATTTTAATAAAAATAGTACAATTTATATACTTTTTAATGCCAAACGCTTGTCTTGTCTTATTTTGCCTGGACTTTTTTTTTTTTTTTTCGGTTCGTGACAGTTAGGGTTTGTCGAAAAACTCCCATCTAATGTTCTCCCTCAACTTCGAAATCCTTCGATCCTATATCGCTGTTTTACCGTTTTTGTTAGGGGTATTTGATCTTCTTTGCATGTTCACTTTGCAAAGACTGCAGCAATGCAGGATGATTTTGAAATGATTTTTGAAGTTGAGGGAGAAAATATGATTGGTGTTTTTCGACATACCCTAACTGTCTTGAGTCAGAATACACAGTTCAGGGAGAGAAAGGCAAGACGAGTGTTAAAAAGTATTTAAATTGTATTTTTTAAATGAAAATAACCGATCGTTTCGCTAGATAAGACCCTTCTTCCTCGGCTGGGATCGTTTGAAGCCACATTTAAACTGCCTTTTGGAAGCACAAAATCGGGGCACCATA